>JZKD02S1674334.1:0-30275 GCA_000966675.3 Picea glauca | reverse complement strand
CGAATCATATGATCAGAAGGATTCATCAGATAGTAGAAGTACAACAGATTAGGGAACAGGTGAGGGACACAACTCATAGTCATCAGTAAAGGGTCAAACAGGCTTTTGACAGGAAGGTCAGGAAGAAGGAGTTCGAGATCGGGGATTTGGTACTCAAGTGGGATGCACCCAGACAGGATAAGGGCAAACATAGCAAGTTTGATGCCCTCTGGATCGGCCCCTTCAGAATCTCTGAGGTCTTCTCAAACAACACGTACCATTTGCAAGATATGGAGGGTGAAGAGGTTTTCAACAGCCCAATAAATGGGCATTTTCTGAAGAAATGTTTTGTTTGAGCCTTATATGGCTCCTGTGTTTGTAAATATTGTCCTTTAGTTCTTTGTTCATTTTCTTTTTGTATATTTTCGGCTTAGTAAGTGACTCCATAACCCAATAGCAAGGCACTGAAGCTGTGGAATGAGTTCTTAGAGCATCACAGGGATGACTCTATCCCCCATGGAGCCTAATGTTAGCGACATTATTTGTATTGGGCTCAAAAAATACCCAGGCCTGCAGGTTACACGGGAAGCGCCCCAGCGCAACGCGGGAGAATCTCTTTTCCGATCACAAGTCAAGCGAGCAGGCAAAGTTTTGATGTCAGCGGCCAAGATCCACCTACAAAACGGATCGACGTGCATCGGGATTTCGGGACTGCCAAGTTGCCCAGGATTTAGCACGAAGGATAGCGCAAATAGTTCAAGGCAAATCTGGGTCGTCCGATCCAATTGAGACAGGTGGCAGTGAGTCGGCGTATCGGGGATCGGTGTTTTGGGAGACAAGGAGCCTCCTATTCTTTACAACTGAAATCATCGATCGATGAAACGCCGAAAGCACCTGTGGAGCTGAGCCCACGGTCCTAGCACCAGGTCACATCAAGCGAGCCTGTAAACGGGGGGAGCCCCCTTTATAATAGTGAATACTATCTGGGTCGTTCACCTAAAGGACGCGCGGTGCACATCCATGTCATGTCGGCATTCGGGATTTCGAGGGGTAAGCGCACCTTATCATTTTACCTCTCGAATCTCGAAACACCGAAAGCACCCAAAATTAGGCCCATGGTTTTGGCACCTGGTCACAAAGGAGCAGGCCTAAAGGAGGGGCACTAATGTTTATCATTTGACGAGACGAGCCCCAAACGGCCGAGAGTCATCTTAGTCGTTCATCCTGGATGAATGCGTGGCGACCGTTAGGACCTCCCGGCATTTCGCCCATCGCGATTTCGAAGAAAGAAGACCCGCTCTTTTCTATCCACGAACCCCGAAACGCCAAAAGCACTCTGGAAAATAGGCGTAAGATCACGGCCTGTGGTCACTCGAGAAAGTAGAAAGTGTTGTACAAAAGGGAGGCCAAAAGCGTCGAATTGAGTTTCAGAAAGGGGGCACTGTGTTCCAAACCTCGATTCGACATAATCTAAATCTCGATACCTGTTGGGAATGAATGAAGAAGAAAGATGGTGGTTGAAACCTCCCCTCACTCATTAATTACAAAGTATGGGTGTCCCGACCGAAAGCCTGCCCGAGATGGTCTTCTGTACTGGTTCTTTTCATGGAAGCCACGCCGAGTCCTCGACTCACTAGGAAAGCCTGCACACACTAATTCAACATTTAAGGGCTCAGCTACCCCCTGGCACGAGCCATGCAGAATTAAGGTGGCGTATGACAGAGGAGTGTAGGCCAGATTTGATTGAAGAGACTCCTCTTCCCGAAAGTCCAGTAGGCCTCCGTTGGGAAATTATTTAGGAGTATATATACTTAGTTTTGATATTTTTCAAGCTATCGATGGTAGAGCGAAGCTCCCGATTGTAATGTTTTAACTGGCACTCTATCTTTCTGGTTATGCATCAGTATGTAAGATATCTTGTTTAATGAAATACAATTTTCTTATTCCATCTAGTTTTCATCTCATACTGAGGGAGTTCATGATTGATTGATTCACATGAATTATTGCAATTGTGTTGTGATAAAGGATTTATTGTGGCACTCTTGTATTCTCTGGTTTTCTGCGTTTGAATGTAAGAAGACCTTGTGTTCAAATGCCTTCTCCTACAGTCTGTTAGAAACCTGATGTTGACAACGGACCTTTGCATCTCTCTGATACAAGTCTGCCTCCTACTCACCCTTACTACAACTCACTGTCTGGAGTATATCTAAGACCTCACTTGTCCATGCATGCCTGGCCTAGTTTTGAAGTTGAAATTATATCGCCCGAGTTTACTTCCATTCGATCACCCCTATCATACACAAATCGTAACTTAAACCGATGGGCGTCGGGCTCTGCTCCTGCTACAATCCTGGAGTGACTTCCGTCACCAACACTAATAACACCCAAGGATCTTTGGGAGGCAACAATTTGCAAATCCAGAACTCAGAATCAAGCCTGATGACAACCATTAGGAGGCTCATGGTGAGTAGAACCGAGGAGATCTTGGTTTTAGGACTTGAGAGAGTTAAGGGAAAACGAAATTATGATGCCCCTTCCTTTAAAAGAATAGTTAGGGGTCGGGTGTGTTACACAATCAAACATCAACATTAAACCATATAAAAGATAACCTAGGATGCGAAGAAGAGACTACATAATTCAAACACAACAATTTAAACGAACTTTTAAGGAGGCATTTGAAGGAAGTGAACCTAAAAATTGGAATGAGACTATCTTGTTGAGGGTTGTCATTCCACATCGATCCCAAACCACTAACGACACCCACCAACCTGCTCCGATATAACTTCCAAGCACCACATTAAGGTCGAAACAAACCATACAGAGACAAGACCAGGGCATTATCCATTCTCCCATAATATTGAGGCTCACACATACTCAGAGTAATGGATACATTAACTCGAAAGTATGTGGAGTTAAAGGGACATCCAAAAAAACACAACTGCCAGGGAACCATTTTTTTCCTAAACATATAACTTGAATGTATACCCATGGATTGAGGTAGATGAAGGAAATTGCCTACATCATTGACTTCAATTACACCTTCTCCCAAGGTTGTTCCAGCATAGCACATTTGTCTACGATATTGCTACGCTCATGCAGAATGTGAAATACCTTGTACTTAAATCCATCAAAAATACTTATAATACGAGATATCACTCTAGGGAGGTATTTAGACTCAAGATTTGATTGATTAATAAGAGCTTGAATCACAATTATGGAATCCCCCAATATGGTGATCTTTAAAAAACCATTAGCCTTAGCTAGTTTAATACCTTGCCACGAGGCGTAAGCTTCAACTATATTTTTTGTAACATTTCCAAGGCCCCAAGAATATTGAATCAAGGGATTTCCTCTGTTATGACTGAAAGGGGGAATATATAGGGTTAAATGTATATGATATGAACCCAAGGGGGGGCATATATGGGGATAAATGTATATCTAATGTGTAAATATATATGTAATAGGGTCGACCTAATAGTAAAGGGGCCTCATGTGTAGGTGTGAATAGGTATATATAGAGATCATGCATTCATTATTGTAGACATGTGAATTGTGATGTATAAATGTATTTGGTTATGTGGAGGAGGTTCTCCTATTATTTAAGGAGTTATTGTGTAATTCATCTCTCTTATCTATATTGGAGTTGTGTTCCACATTCACATTGTTGTACATGGTGTGTACTTTTGTTCTATTATGATATTTTAAGCATTTGGTATCAGAGCATCAATCCTAGGGTTTTGTTTCCTCAAGAAAGTCATCTTGGAATTTTTGCTATAAATTTGTCTCGGGGCCACTTCAAAAAACAAAACTCGTAGGTTATTTAGAAGACATAGAGAGGTACATGTGGTAGATTTTTTCTCTTTTGGATCGTTACAATTTCATAGATATACCCTGTGTAAGATAGGGTTTTTGACTAGTCCTATAACTAGTCTCAAATATGTATTATGGGAAAAAAAATCATAGCTTCTTCATAGACGATCCAAATTATGTGAGACTAATTGCATTGGAAAGAGAAAATTTCGTAGTATTTTGGATGTGAATTTTAGAATCAACTATTCAATATTGGACACATGGAATTCTGTACAAGTTCACTCTCTGGAATAGGCCAAAATTCAACAAGGTTTGGAAAAGTTACCATAATTTTTATTTGGCACACCCAATTTTGGTCAAACCCATGGCATTGTAGAGAAGACATTTCATAGTACTATAGGTTGAAATTTCAGACTCACAAGGGCCGAAATTTTAGAAAGACATCAGAAGGAAGGTCATCCAAGAGGATAGACTCCAGATCGAGGTTTCAAAGGTAGGTTTATTTAAAACTATCATAAATTTTGATTGGGATGTTCGATTGAGCTTATTCAAAATCCATTGGAAAGAGAAAACATATAATATTATATTGGAACACATATTATAACTATTTGAGATCATTACTCTTGATATATTAAGGTTGCAAGTTGAAGTTTGGGTTACACCTCAATTAAGAATTAATGGAAATACCTAAATTTACAACAGATGAAGGTAAAGATGAAATCAATCCCGTGGAATGGTTGAGGATGGTAAAAGAACATTGTAAGACTCATGTTCAGGCAAGCCTTAAGTTTGATGATAAAGATTTCAAATGGTGGTATATCCTTAATGAAGGTACTAGAATCTCCCCCTCATTGGAATTTTTTGAAGAACTCTTCTCAAATAAATGGATCAAGGATTAAAAAACGGAGCAGATGCATAAAATTAAAGTGGAACTAAAGGAATCAAAATAAAATGTATCCAATTGCAAAAGGATAATAAAGAGCTAAGAAAATATATTACAAATAAAACTGATGAGTTCGTCAAGATGCAATCCCTTAATGAATCAATCATTAAGGAGGTTAATAACTTAAAGCAACAAATATTAACAAAGGAAAGTTGGAAAATGATGAGTCAAGGGAAGATTTGAAAAACAAAGATGAAGATATATGTAAATTATGCAACCATAATAAAAAAACTATTGGATGAGTTTAAAATATTGAAAGAAGAAAGGAAGAATTATCAAAATCAAGAAGAAACAAGGATCTTGGATGAAGAATATACTAAAAGACTTGAAGGGAAAATTTGCAAGATGATTGAAGAATCCCTTAACACTAATGAGGTAAAATTAGAAATCCAATCAAAAATTGAAGAAGGATGTCAAAAATTGATAGATGGGGTCACATTGCAGCTTCAAAAGAAGAAATGAGACAATATTGAAGAAGGTCACGAGAAGATACTTGAAGAAGTTGAACTTCATCTAGAGGAGGTACATGTCAAATGTGATGGTATTATGCTCAAGGCTAGAGTAATCAAAGACCAAGCAAAGAGGATAGAAGATTCCATTGTCTCTGAAAAGAAGATCGATGAAATGGGTGTGCATAATGAAGAAAAATCGTCAAATTTGAAACCATATCGACACCCTCGTTATCAAGAAAGATTTCAAGGAAGACAAGAAGATCAATATCAACATTATCAATAAAGAAGATGGAATAATAATAAATATTCATGGAATATGGCATCGCAAAACCATTATTCAACAAGATATTATCATAGACCAACATCTACTACAAATTGGAGAAGCTTCAAAAACAATACATGGAATCAAGAGAAATAAAATTATGCAACAACTAGCCACCAAGGATCACGACCAAAAAGAATTGATTTTGGATGGATGGATCATCATCAATGGAAAGAAGAAATCACGAACATAAGAAAATCATATTACTTGTTTTCATCACATGTGAAGCCTTTAATTGCAAAGCTTTGAGGACAAAGATTTTTGAAGGAGGGTACTATGTTATGATCCAAATGGGGAATATATAGAGTTAAATGTATATGATATAACCCCAAGGGGGGGGGGCATATATAGGGCTAAATGTACATGTAATGTGTAAATATATATGTAATAAGGTCGGTCTAATATTAAAGGGGCCTCATGTGTAGGTGTGAATAGGTATATATAGAGATGATGTATTCATTATTGTGGACATGTGAATTGTGATGTATAAATGTATTTGGTTATGTGGAGGTTCTCCTATTATTTATGGAGTTATCGTGTAACTCATCTCTCTTATCTGTATTGGAGTTGTGCTCCACACTCACATTGTTGTACATAGTGTGTACTTATGTTCTGTTATGATATTTTAAGCATTTCATACATTACATCCTATGGGATCACATATTGCCCCCCCTGCACCTGCTGCCCCTGCCAACCTTAATCATGTTTGATTGATGTATTCTTATCGATTTTCCAAGAATGCATATATTCTTGGGATGTTTTTTCCCACATTTTCCACTAGAGTTGCCTCTTGCATGTTGTGCACATTCCTCATCATGTTTCTCTTTTAAGGACAATCTATATATTGTTGATGATTACAGCTTCGTGAGACATCCTCCAGGACACAGACTGAGTGAGTCGGTGTGACAGAGCCCATGAGTTGGGGATGCCCATGACTTGGGTGTGTCGTTCCTCTCTGGATTGAGATGAAACGATGTGTACCCCTGTGAGGGGTGAAGGTGCCCATGTGATGGGTATGCATTAGAATCTTGATTGAGTTGTTATGAGATGTGGTCTCCTGCCTTGTGGACTCAGTTGAGTCAGCCTTGAGATGGTACTCCAGATGATTCTCCCGTGGACTCAGTGAGATAGAGATTTGTTGAGTAGGACGTCCCTGTGGCTGGGCACAGGTGGGCGTGCCCCTAATGGCTGAAAACTACTGGATGTGTGAGATCGCTTGCTAGATTGTTCGAGAGTAATATTTACCTGTAACCTTAATTGTGATGTAAAGGGTACAGGTTGGCTCCACCATATGTGAAAGATAATCAATGTTTATTGTAATAATTAATTGTTTTCTGAGTTATTGAGGTCGGCCTTGTTGTGCCAATAGACGCCAATTTTGGTTTGTCCAATCTAATATAAATAAAGGTGATTTCCCCATTGAGGAAACACACTTGTCACTTGTCATTTTGGAAATTTCATCAAGTACATCTTCTAGGGATAAAGTGCACACCTCTCTTGGGTGCAAGTTTCAAGGTTGTAGAGCACCCTTTTGTGTGCATTAGGGTTTCATGGTTGGAGGATATTCTCTTGCGAATATAGCAAAGGATTGTTAGGTTTTTCTCCCTTGTTGAGAAGGTTTTTCCCAGGATATTTCTTGTGTTCTTGTGCATGGTATTTCTTCTTGTAATCTTGGTTACTGCAACAATTGTGAATGGTGTAGATGCATTTGTTTATGGTTCAAGTAAATGTTAAAATGAAATAAACCTCATGCTTGAGCCTAGCATAGTGAAAATTCAACATGGTATCAGAGCCGTTAGGTTTTCTAGCCCAGTTGGCAAGGGTTTGTGAAGAATCTATAAATATGATGAACAAAACTATGATGGAAGATAAGCTTGATGAATCAAGAAAATACAGTTCCTGGAAGCCAAGACTTCAGAGAGATGAAGACATCAAAGAAGAAGCCTTTTTATTCATTTCAACACTCTCAGGTATGCTTCCTACTGATAATGATACTTGGTTAATTGACAGTGGTGCCTCCAAGAACATGACCGAATTTAAAGATCACCTGACAAATCTTGTTGAGAAAGAGACGAATCTACATGTTGTACTTGGAGACAATGCCAGATATAATGTGAAAGGGGTTGGAACTTCTACATTCCAACTAGATTCTGACATACCTCTTCAGTTAAGTGAGGTAGTATATGTACCTGGGATGAAGAGGAACCTTGTCTCCATTTATGCCTTAGAAGACAAAGGCTACAAGGTTACCTTTTCTGAAGGAAAAGTTATTGCATGGCACAAGGACTCACATATAAATTCTGCCAGAGTAATTGGTGTTCGAGAAAGCAGCTTATACAGGTTGACCATCAGACCAGTCCAGGCCCTGTACATGATATTATCAGCTTGAGTGAGCTATGGCATAAGAGAATTGCTCACATTCATTATAGAGCCCTTCCAGCTCTAGGGAAAATGGTAACATGCCTTCCAAAGATATTGATTCAGCATAAAGGTGTTTGCAGAGGTTGTGCCCTTGGAAAGAATATCAAAGGGTCCTTCTTGAGCAGTGACAATAGATCCAAGGAAATCTTGGACTTGATACATTCAGATGTGTGTGGGCCAATGATTGTTGCCTCCCTGAATGGATATTTGTACTATGTACTCTTCATAGATGATCACTTTATGAAAACTTGGATTTACTTTCTGAAGACCAAGGATGGAATCCTTGCAATATTTCAAGAATTCAAAGCTCAGGTTGAGAACATGACCGAAAGAAAGAACACGATACTAAGATCAGTTAATGGAGGAGAATACACCTCCAAGGATTTCAACAATTTTTGTATTGAAGCTGGGATAAAGAGGGAGTACATAGTTCCTTACAACCCTAAGAAAAATGGGGTTTCAGAGAGGAAGAACATAACCATCACCAAGGCAACCAAAGCAATGATACATGATCAGAGTCTGCCTATGATTATGTGGGTAGAAGCACGCATGACAACAATATATGTTCAGAACATGAGTCCTCACCAGATTTTGATGAACATAACTCCCGAAGAAGCCTTCAACGGAGTGAACCCTGAGAATGGACACTTCAGAATATTTGGATGTCCAATATACTTTCATGTACCCAAAGAAAAGAGGTCCAAGCTAGACCCTTCATGGAGAAAGGGTACATTTGTGGGATACAATGAATCTTCGAAGGCATGTCAGATATACATCCCTGGTCAGAGACAGATTGAGCTAAGCAAAGATGTTATCTTTGAAGAAGAGATAACCTTTCAAAGATCCAAGGAATCTTACATGGAGATTGACAGTGAGACAATACCTTCTCCCCCTTTAGTAGTGCAGAGGGAGACAACCACTATTCCAGTTGATCCAGTTGTTCTAGATGATCCAGTTGCTCCAGTTGATATCCTCAGAGATATTGCAGTAGGGCATAAAAGGTCTACTTGGGCTCAACAAACTCTGCAAGAGGGCAGAGGGCCATGCAACTCCTCAAGGCACATCCCGAGAGAGCAGGAGACCAAAGAGATTTTTGAGCTACTTTTCAGCCATGAGCCGCATCATTGATTATGAGCCTTCTTGTCATGGAGAAGTGATAGGTCAATAGGTATGGCAAGATGTCATGGCAGAAGAATATCAATCCATCTTGAAGAATGATGTGTGGGATATTGTTCTGAGACCAGAAGGAAAGTCTATAGTAACTTCCAAGTGGATCTATAATATCAAACATGCATATGATGGAAGTGTCGAGAAATACAAAGTGAGATTTGTAGCCAGAGGATTCTCATAGGTGGAGGGAATTGACTATGAGGAGACATTTGCTCCAGTAGCCCGATACACTTCCATCCATCCTATCATTGCACTAGTTACATCCATGGGTTAGAAACTACATCAGATGGATGTAAAGACAAAATTTCTCATTGGTGAGATTGATGAAGAAGCTTACATCAAGCAACCAGAAGGATTTGTGATACACAACGAGAAAACTCATGTGTGCAGGTTGAAGAAAGCCTTGTATGGACTAAAGCAAGCAACATGTGCTTAGTACGAGAAAATGGATGGATTCTTCATGAGTTTGGGCTTCAGCAAGAGTGTTCCTAATCCAAACCTATATTATCATATTGTTGGTAACGAATGCCTAATCTTGGTCCTGTATGTGGATGACTTATTCCTCACCGGTTCAGAAAGACTTATTATTGAATGCAAGCGAGCGTTGACTTCTGAATTCGAGATGAAGGATTTGGGTATGATCCACTACTTCTTAGGACTAGAAGTATGGTAGAGGACTGATGAGATTTTGCTGAGTCGAGGAAAATATATAGTGGAGATGTTGAAGAAGTTCGGTATGACAGAGTGCAAATCCATGCCTACACCAATGGTGATGGATTTGAAGAAAATGAAAGATGCTTCTACTGATTCGGGTGAGATTGATCCAAATTTGTAACGACAACTGATTGGATCATTGATGTATCTGGTCAACACCAAACCTGATATATGCTATGCAGTGAATGTACTTAGTCAGTTCATGAGTCAACCAAAACAGACTCACTGGATAACAATGAAGCATGTATTGAGATATCTACGAGGCACAGTTGGATATGGCATGAGATATGCCTCCAGTGTAGACTTGAGTTTGCATGGATATGTCGATGCAGATTGGGCATGGAGCGCAGTGGAATGGAAGATCACATCCGATTGTTGTTTTACCTTGGGGTCCGCCATGGTTTCCTGGTGCAGTAGGAAATGGATCTTTGAGGCCTTGAGTACCACAGAAGTATAGTATATGGCATTTAGTGTGGTAGTCCGTGAAGTAGTGTGGCTTCACAAGCTCCTGACAGATTTATTTGATCATGAGATGGATCCTACCATTATTCAACATGATAACTGGAGCTGTGTGAAGCTCTCTGAGAATCATGTGTTTCACGATAGATCGAAACACATTGAGATAAAATATCATTATATCAGAGACACAGTGCAAAGGAAAGCAGTACATATGCAATACCTTCCTACACATGAGCATATTGCAGATATCTTCACCAAGCTTCTTGCCAAGACGAAGTTTGTTGGCCTTTGGTTAGGTATTAAGAAAGAAAGCAAAGGTTAAATAAGAAGAAAAGAAAGACAAAGTACAAAGTGCACGGAAGGCACACAAACTGAGGAGGGGTCAAAGTGGTTAAAGAAGCATAAAAGAAGGAGCAAAGTAAGGGAAGGCAAGTCGTTGGAAGAGAAGATAAAGGAGGACAAAGCAACAAAGAGGATAGATCGTGGACAAGTCAGCAAGCGGAAGAGGACACCAATGGGTACTTTGGAGCACCTCGCGGAGAAGAAGGAAGAACATGTCATTGAAGTCCTTAAAACGTGGGTTATGTGGACCTAGGGTTTTGGCACCTAGGCTTCGGTCTAAGGTTGTCTAAGAGTCATGAAATGTATAAATAAAGATCTAGAAGAGTTGAGAGGGTTGTGGTCGTTGGTGGTGGTGATAACAATATTGAGATATAGAAGTGTTTCTGTTGTAGAGAATTCTTGTCTTCTAGATCTTGAGCTGAGTGTGAAGATCAAACCTGTAGCTGGGTACGCAGGGAGGGGAAACAAAGAGGAAGAGAGAGAAGGATCTGCAGCTAAGTGCGTAGATAGAACTGTATGTTTTCATCTATTATATCAAGAAACACATTTATGTGGACGTAGCCCTATGGAGAGGGTGAACCACATAAATCTTGTTGTTATTTGTGGTTGGTGTTGTGTTATTTGCTATATGCTATATTGTTATTGCATGGTTGTGTTCACCATTAAAGATAGGAGGTATAAACTAACTTCACAAGACTAGGTGTAAGATTGTTAAAGAATCTCTAGGTTATATTGCATTGTTGTTCTAGAATCATTTTGCATTTCCCCTAGTTGTAGACACCTGTGTCCTGCAACCCCCCTTATTGCTACTTCGGGTGAGACTTCATCTGCTTCGCAGGTGTTGCCGAAAGGGCTAGTAGTTAGGGTTTGTTGGTGCGTTGTTAAGATTTGAACCCTGGGTTTGCACCTATGCCAACAAATGGTTTCGTTGTCGGGACCGGGATCTTCTTGAGGGAATGTCAAGGTGGTTCCCATCAAAGACAAAGATTCAGAAGTGGATAGAAGAACAGGAAAGGGACTTCGTCGAAGCTCAGAACAAGAACCCTGACATTAGTACATGAGACTGGTTGGGGAGGTACATCTTTACTGACGTGCACGAGATTTGTTTTGCAGAAGTTCACAAGGAATTGTACGAGTGGCTAGCCAGACTAGCAGACACTCAGTTCGAAATTAGATCTAGACCACCTGTGGTTTGGACAGACGCGCTGATTAATAAAGTCAAGAGAGTTGATAATGCCATGTCTAGAGCGATGGATCTCTGGTTTGATAACACTATTGGAGGATACATTATTGAATTTGCTATTGACATAGTGGACTCATATAACCAAGCAGAGAGATATTTCTTCAAGGGACTTAGAGGAAATTTTCTACACTTTTTAAAGCTGAAGATTGAGATGTTATTGCATGAGAAGAATATCTTGAATATACAGTAATCAATTGGAGTTTGAAACTAATGTTCAGGAATTCAGATAGCGACAGTGACGTAGAGGCTGGACATACTTGCAGTGGGAGATCATTGAGAAAGGTTCCTCTTGCGAACCTATTTAAGTAGAGTTACGGGCCATTGGCACAAGACGAAGATTTCTACAGTGGAGAAGAAGCAGGGAGATTAGACGAAGAATATTACGAGTTCACAAGGGCAGAGGAAGTGGAGGCTAAGGAACTTCGCCGAGAAGAACCAAAAACTTCAGGGAATGTGCCTACTATCAAAGTAAGTATTGCTACTCCTCTTGTTGTTTTAGCAGTAGTAAGTAACTAGAGTAACCAAAGTAATCAGAGCACTCAGAGCATTGTTACAAGAAATTTAGTACATACTCAGTTGGGAAAACAAGGAAGATCCATGGCAGATGAAATGAGGTTACCCATTTTTCAGGGGAGATGGATTTGAGGATCCTGACCAGCACTGGTTTTTATGTGAAGTTGTATGGAGCATTAATCAAGTCACTGATGAAGCTATTAAGAGAGCTTAGTTTAGTACTACCTTGGGGGATCGTGCACTGAGCTAGTATAGGAAGTTTGTTACAGGATCTGTATAGCCTAAGCCACTGAATGGCATTAAGACTGCATTGAGTGAAGAGTTCAAGAAGCCTAAGTCAGAGTCGCAGTGCATTATCGAGCTGAAGGAAATCAAGCAGAAGGTAACTGAACCTGTTTGGGAGTTTGATCAGAGGTTTAAGACCTTGACAAGCCATTTAAGTTTTCAGGTTCCCAACGAACAACATAAGGAATGGTTCATCGTCACCCTCCTGCCACACATTAGATTTCCTCTGATGCAACAAAAGGTCGCTTCATAGGCTGAAGCATTAGAAATTGCCATGAAACTAGAAGCAACCCCTGTAGGATAATCTAGCCCGGGTATGAGTTAGATTTTGAATCAATTAACTAGTTTATCTTTGCAGGTTAAAGACACGAAGAAGGATAAAGGAAAGGATAAAAGAGAAGACATCTGGTGTATCAGATGTAAATCAGAGGGCCATGACAAAGAGCATTGTCCCTTATTTAATGAATACTTGGCCTCTGGAGCCCCTAACCCTTTGAAGCAGGCTGCTATACCCTGGTGCGAGGTATGTGGAACTAGACATCGCCCTGGTGAATGTTATTATATGCAGAAATATGTCCAGACACCCACCAATCTCTATTGTACATTCTACAAATTTGTGAGGCATGATGAGAAGGATTGTAGGGCTTGTGACCTCATGCATGAAAGATCAAGGGATGCATATAGAATTCAGGGAGAACTACAACAAGAAGGAAATGTTGTGCAGTTCAATTCCCCGGGAAGAGGAAACTTCAACCCTCGTGGTGGGTTCAGAGGAAGAGGATGGGGAGGAGGCATGGGTCGAGGTCGAGGTCAGATTATTTGCTATAATTGCACCCAGCCAGGTCATTTGGTAAGGGATTGTCAGAACCCTTGCACTACTTGCAACTAATGTAATTCATTTGACCATGTCATTGAAGACTACCCAGTATTGTTAGCTAAACTTCAGGAAAGACAAGGTGGAAACCAACAAGTCCAACTAATATCAGCGAAACCTCGCGGCGAGGATCCCATAGTCATTGTTATCACTAGAGGAGGCGTTGTCACAAGAGAAGACATGGTGACTCCAAGAAAGACTATTGATCGATTCAGGATTAGAAGAGCTTCAGAGAAGGTGCCATTGTTTGATCCAAGGAAAGAAAAGCATGCTTTCATAGAAGCAATGAGAGAATTTGTAGGAGAACATGCTTCTTCATCTAGGGCACAACCAGAAGTAAAGGAATGTGAGATGCCTCCAACATTCGATCTGTCTATCCCACTTAGGCAAGCAAAAGAGGTAAGCAAGCTTGTGGACTTCTTGTATACTTGCATTAACTTGATTAAAGATGAAAGAGTTGTGCAGGAACTACAACACCTGATAAGACAGTATGAAATCGNTCCTTGCAATATTTCAAGAATTCAAAGCTCAGGTTGAGAACATGACCGAAAGAAAGAACACGATACTAAGATCAGTTAATGGAGGAGAATACACCTCCAAGGATTTCAACAATTTTTGTATTGAAGCTGGGATAAAGAGGGAGTACATAGTTCCTTACAACCCTAAGAAAAATGGGGTTTCAGAGAGGAAGAACATAACCATCACCAAGGCAACCAAAGCAATGATACATGATCAGAGTCTGCCTATGATTATGTGGGTAGAAGCACGCATGACAACAATATATGTTCAGAACATGAGTCCTCACCAGATTTTGATGAACATAACTCCCGAAGAAGCCTTCAACGGAGTGAACCCTGAGAATGGACACTTCAGAATATTTGGATGTCCAATATACTTTCATGTACCCAAAGAAAAGAGGTCCAAGCTAGACCCTTCATGGAGAAAGGGTACATTTGTGGGATACAATGAATCTTCGAAGGCATGTCAGATATACATCCCTGGTCAGAGACAGATTGAGCTAAGCAAAGATGTTATCTTTGAAGAAGAGATAACCTTTCAAAGATCCAAGGAATCTTACATGGAGATTGACAGTGAGACAATACCTTCTCCCCCTTTAGTAGTGCAAGGGGAGACAACCACTATTCCAGTTGATCCAGTTGTTCTAGATGATCCAGTTGCTCCAGTTGATATCCTCAGAGATATTGCAGTAGGGCATAAAAGGCCTACTTGGGCTCAACAAACTCTGCAAGAGGGCAGAGGGCCATGCAACTCCTTAAGGCACATCCCGAGAGAGCAGGAGACCAAAGAGATTTTTGAGCTACTTTTCAGCCATGAGCCACATCATTGATTATGAGCCTTCTTGTCATGGAGAAGTGATAGGTCAATAGGTATGGCAAGATGTCATGGCAGAAGAATATCAATCCATCTTAAAGAATGATGTGTGGGATATTGTTCTGAGACCAGAAGGAAAGTATATAGTAACTTCCAAGTGGATCTATAATATCAAACATGCATATGATGGAAGTGTCGAGAAATACAAAGTGAGATTTGTAGCCAGAGGATTCTCACAGGTGGAGGGAATTGACTATGAGGAGACATTTGCTCCAGTAGCCCGATACACTTCCATCCATCCTATCATTGCACTAGTTACATCCATGGGTTAGAAACTACATCAGATGGATGTAAAGACAAAATTTCTCATTGGTGAGATTGATGAAGAAGCTTACATCAAGCAACCAGAAGGATTTGTGATACACAACGAGAAAACTCATGTGTGCAGGTTGAAGAAAGCCTTGTATGGACTAAAGCAAGCAACATGTGCTTAGTACGAGAAAATGGATGGATTCTTCATGAGTTTGGGCTTCAGCAAGAGTGTTCCTAATCCAAACCTATATTATCATATTGTTGGTAACGAATGCCTAATCTTGGTCCTGTATGTGGATGACTTATTCCTCACCGGTTCAGAAAGACTTATTATTGAATGCAAGCGAGCGTTGACTTCTGAATTCGAGATGAAGGATTTGGGTATGATCCACTACTTCTTAGGACTAGAAGTATGGTAGAGGACTGATGAGATTTTGCTGAGTCGAGGAAAATATATAGTGGAGATGTTGAAGAAGTTCGGTATGACAGAGTGCAAATCCATGCCTACACCAATGGTGATGGATTTGAAGAAAATGAAAGATGCTTCTACTGATTCGGGTGAGATTGATCCAAATTTGTAACGACAACTGATTGGATCATTGATGTATCTGGTCAACACCAAACCTGATATATGCTATGCAGTGAATGTACTTAGTCAGTTCATGAGTCAACCAAAACAGACTCACTGGATAACAATGAAGCATGTATTGAGATATCTACGAGGCACAGTTGGATATGGCATGAGATATGCCTCCAGTGTAGACTTGAGTTTGCATGGATATGTCGATGCAGATTGGGCATGGAGCGCAGTGGAATGGAAGATCACATCCGATTGTTGTTTTACCTTGGGGTCCGCCATGGTTTCCTGGTGCAGTAGGAAATGGATCTTTGAGGCCTTGAGTACCACAGAAGTATAGTATATGGCATTTAGTGTGGTAGTCCGTGAAGTAGTGTGGCTTCACAAGCTCCTGACAGATTTATTTGATCATGAGATGGATCCTACCATTATTCAACATGATAACTGGAGCTGTGTGAAGCTCTCTGAGAATCATGTGTTTCACGATAGATCGAAACACATTGAGATAAAATATCATTATATCAGAGACACAGTGCAAAGGAAAGCAGTACATATGCAATACCTTCCTACACATGAGCATATTGCAGATATCTTCACCAAGCTTCTTGCCAAGACGAAGTTTGTTGGCCTTTGGTTAGGTATTAAGAAAGAAAGCAAAGGTTAAATAAGAAGAAAAGAAAGACAAAGTACAAAGTGCACGGAAGGCACACAAACTGAGGAGGGGTCAAAGTGGTTAAAGAAGCATAAAAGAAGGAGCAAAGTAAGGGAAGGCAAGTCGTTGGAAGAGAAGATAAAGGAGGACAAAGCAACAAAGAGGATAGATCGTGGACAAGTCAGCAAGCGGAAGAGGACACCAATGGGTACTTTGGAGCACCTCGCGGAGAAGAAGGAAGAACATGTCATTGAAGTCCTTAAAACGTGGGTTATGTGGACCTAGGGTTTTGGCACCTAGGCTTCGGTCTAAGGTTGTCTAAGAGTCATGAAATGTATAAATAAAGATCTAGAAGAGTTGAGAGGGTTGTGGTCGTTGGTGGTGGTGATAACAATATTGAGATATAGAAGTGTTTCTGTTGTAGAGAATTCTTGTCTTCTAGATCTTGAGCTGAGTGTGAAGATCAAACCTGTAGCTGGGTACGCAGGGAGGGGAAACAAAGAGGAAGAGAGAGAAGGATCTGCAGCTAAGTGCGTAGATAGAACTGTATGTTTTCATCTATTATATCAAGAAACACATTTATGTGGACGTAGCCCTATGGAGAGGGTGAACCACATAAATCTTGTTGTTATTTGTGGTTGGTGTTGTGTTATTTGCTATATGCTATATTGTTATTGCATGGTTGTGTTCACCATTAAAGATAGGAGGTATAAACTAACTTCACAAGACTAGGTGTAAGATTGTTAAAGAATCTCTAGGTTATATTGCATTGTTGTTCTAGAATCATTTTGCATTTCCCCTAGTTGTAGACACCTGTGTCCTGCAACCCCCCTTATTGCTACTTCGGGTGAGACTTCATCTGCTTCGCAGGTGTTGCCGAAAGGGCTAGTAGTTAGGGTTTGTTGGTGCGTTGTTAAGATTTGAACCCTGGGTTTGCACCTATGCCAACAAATGGTTTCGTTGTCGGGACCGGGATCTTCTTGAGGGAATGTCAAGGTGGTTCCCATCAAAGACAAAGATTCAGAAGTGGATAGAAGAACAGGAAAGGGACTTCGTCGAAGCTCAGAACAAGAACCCTGACATTAGTACATGAGACTGGTTGGGGAGGTACATCTTTACTGACGTGCACGAGATTTGTTTTGCAGAAGTTCACAAGGAATTGTACGAGTGGCTAGCCAGACTAGCAGACACTCAGTTCGAAATTAGATCTAGACCACCTGTGGTTTGGACAGACGCGCTGATTAATAAAGTCAAGAGAGTTGATAATGCCATGTCTAGAGCGATGGATCTCTGGTTTGATAACACTATTGGAGGATACATTATTGAATTTGCTATTGACATAGTGGACTCATATAACCAAGCAGAGAGATATTTCTTCAAGGGACTTAGAGGAAATTTTCTACACTTTTTAAAGCTGAAGATTGAGATGTTATTGCATGAGAAGAATATCTTGAATATACAGTAATCAATTGGAGTTTGAAACTAATGTTCAGGAATTCAGATAGCGACAGTGACGTAGAGGCTGGACATACTTGCAGTGGGAGATCATTGAGAAAGGTTCCTCTTGCGAACCTATTTAAGTAGAGTTACGGGCCATTGGCACAAGACGAAGATTTCTACAGTGGAGAAGAAGCAGGGAGATTAGACGAAGAATATTACGAGTTCACAAGGGCAGAGGAAGTGGAGGCTAAGGAACTTCGCCGAGAAGAACCAAAAACTTCAGGGAATGTGCCTACTATCAAAGTAAGTATTGCTACTCCTCTTGTTGTTTTAGCAGTAGTAAGTAACTAGAGTAACCAAAGTAATCAGAGCACTCAGAGCATTGTTACAAGAAATTTAGTACATACTCAGTTGGGAAAACAAGGAAGATCCATGGCAGATGAAATGAGGTTACCCATTTTTCAGGGGAGATGGATTTGAGGATCCTGACCAGCACTGGTTTTTATGTGAAGTTGTATGGAGCATTAATCAAGTCACTGATGAAGCTATTAAGAGAGCTTAGTTTAGTACTACCTTGGGGGATCGTGCACTGAGCTAGTATAGGAAGTTTGTTACAGGATCTGTATAGCCTAAGCCACTGAATGGCATTAAGACTGCATTGAGTGAAGAGTTCAAGAAGCCTAAGTCAGAGTCGCAGTGCATTATCGAGCTGAAGGAAATCAAGCAGAAGGTAACTGAACCTGTTTGGGAGTTTGATCAGAGGTTTAAGACCTTGACAAGCCATTTAAGTTTTCAGGTTCCCAACGAACAACATAAGGAATGGTTCATCGTCACCCTCCTGCCACACATTAGATTTCCTCTGATGCAACAAAAGGTCGCTTCATAGGCTGAAGCATTAGAAATTGCCATGAAACTAGAAGCAACCCCTGTAGGATAATCTAGCCCGGGTATGAGTTAGATTTTGAATCAATTAACTAGTTTATCTTTGCAGGTTAAAGACACGAAGAAGGATAAAGGAAAGGATAAAAGAGAAGACATCTGGTGTATCAGATGTAAATCAGAGGGCCATGACAAAGAGCATTGTCCCTTATTTAATGAATACTTGGCCTCTGGAGCCCCTAACCCTTTGAAGCAGGCTGCTATACCCTGGTGCGAGGTATGTGGAACTAGACATCGCCCTGGTGAATGTTATTATATGCAGAAATATGTCCAGACACCCACCAATCTCTATTGTACATTCTACAAATTTGTGAGGCATGATGAGAAGGATTGTAGGGCTTGTGACCTCATGCATGAAAGATCAAGGGATGCATATAGAATTCAGGGAGAACTACAACAAGAAGGAAATGTTGTGCAGTTCAATTCCCCGGGAAGAGGAAACTTCAACCCTCGTGGTGGGTTCAGAGGAAGAGGATGGGGAGGAGGCATGGGTCGAGGTCGAGGTCAGATTATTTGCTATAATTGCACCCAGCCAGGTCATTTGGTAAGGGATTGTCAGAACCCTTGCACTACTTGCAACTAATGTAATTCATTTGACCATGTCATTGAAGACTACCCAGTATTGTTAGCTAAACTTCAGGAAAGACAAGGTGGAAACCAACAAGTCCAACTAATATCAGCGAAACCTCGCGGCGAGGATCCCATAGTCATTGTTATCACTAGAGGAGGCGTTGTCACAAGAGAAGACATGGTGACTCCAAGAAAGACTATTGATCGATTCAGGATTAGAAGAGCTTCAGAGAAGGTGCCATTGTTTGATCCAAGGAAAGAAAAGCATGCTTTCATAGAAGCAATGAGAGAATTTGTAGGAGAACATGCTTCTTCATCTAGGGCACAACCAGAAGTAAAGGAATGTGAGATGCCTCCAACATTCGATCTGTCTATCCCACTTAGGCAAGCAAAAGAGGTAAGCAAGCTTGTGGACTTCTTGTATACTTGCATTAACTTGATTAAAGATGAAAGAGTTGTGCAGGAACTACAACACCTGATAAGACAGTATGAAATCGGAAGAATAGATCCTCTTCTGAGTAGAGTTGTGAATCAAGTATCTAGAAAAAGGAGGACAAGCAAGGAACTGCACCTTAGTGCTCATGTTGGAGACTACGGCATGGACTATGTGGTCCTCGACCTAGGATCAGAAGTAAATGTTATGACGAAGCAGACTTGGGCACTGATGGGAAAACCTAAATTGATTTACTCTACTATTAGGCTCAAGATGGCTAATCAACAGGCGGTGAGCCCCTTTGGAATATTAGAGCATGTCCCTGTAGACATCGATGGAGTGAGGACATTTGTAGACTTCAAAGTGATTGAGATAGTTGATGATAGTTGTTCCTATCCTGCACGGATGGGTATTGATTGGGCTTTCAACAATTTGACTGTTGTTGATCTAAAAAAGAGAAGAATGACATTTGAAGGTGATGGCTTTAGGGTCATTACACCCCTCGATCCCGATGAAAGTCGCAGATACACAGAACCTATAAGGGAAGAAGACCGCGCTATGAGCTAGAGAATATCTATAAACTGACAGTAGGACAACAGGATTATATTAATCCTACAACAGATGGAAATCTAAGTTGGCGAAATGAAAGTGCATGCTCATCAGATTCAGAAGAAGCATTGGAAAATTGGCAGAACATAATGTATGAAGTCTCTACGCGGAGGTGTGCCAAATTGACTAAAGTAGTTCACTGGATTGACACAAAAGTAAGTAATCTTCCTACATTTGATGGCTTGAATAATTTATAAACATTTCTACTTGAATTCGAAGGAATTGTACCAATACAACAGAGGTTGTTGGCACTAGACGAAGCCTTGGAAGCAACGCCAGCTAGATGGTGGGAAACACACAAGAAGAACATCGTGGAGTGGGTACAATGTCGCACCTTGATGATAGTGCACTTTTCAGACCAAGACGAAGGTTGCAAATTTCGATACATAGGTCAAAGTTGTCCTAAGAACCATGTGCGAAGTTGTGAGGAAGCATGGAGCAACATTCCTAAAGAACAGTGGGTACATAAGTTCATTAACACACTAGATACTACACCTATCAACTGGTATCTTCAAGCAGAACTGCGCTTAGCCACTACAAATTGGTATGGTATGACCCAAAACTTTATAGCTACATTCCTATTTGAAAGTCAGTACCCCATAGTAGATCAACCTTTACAATTTGTAAGGCAAAAGGTCTTTAAGGAAGTATCTAACCTCCCTCTTGGACAAGAAGAAAATGAATGGACTACACCTCTTCAACGATTACAGGATTGCTATAATATCAATGCTGGTGAGGATGATGACCCTAGGAACGTGAACATCTCAGAAACTGAAGGACAAAGAGACATAGAAGGGTCAGGCATTGAAGTACCTTTTGTGGGGCAGCCCATTAAAATTAAGAAAGTTAATATTGGAATAAAACAAGCACCTAAGTTGGCTAATGTTGGAGACTATTGGGATGATGCTACTATTAGTAAGATTAGAGAACTATTGTATGTGTATCAAAACTTGTTTCCAACCAAGTTCATAGACATGAAGGGCATAAAAAGACCCATGGGAGAAATGAAGATTCCTTTGAAAGCAGATGCATGGCCTATCAAGCAGAGGCCTTACATACTGAATCCCAAGTACAAGCAGAAGGTTAATATTGAATTATATAGAATGTTGGAAGCAGGAATCATAGAACCAGTTGAAGAATCTAAATGGATCAGCCCTATGGTGGCCCAGTATAAGAAGTCAGGAGAAATCAGAATCTGTGTAGATCTAAGGAAATTGAATGTTGCATGCTTACATGACACATTCCCTACACCTTTTACTGATGAAGTTCTAGATAATGTAGGAGGACAAGAAGTTTACCCATTCACAGATGGATTTTCAGGCTATCACCATATCGGAATTGTTAAGGAAGACATGCATAAGACTACATTTGCAATAGAATGGGGTTCTTTTCAGTACACTATGATGCCTTTTGGTTTGAAGAAGCACCAACCATCTTTTCTAGGGTGGTGGTCGAAGCGTTTAAGGAATTTTTACATAAGTTTTTGGAGGCATACTTTGATGACTAGACCATTTTTCAGTCTTTTGAAAGATCATATTGAATGTTTGAGATTAATGTTGGATAAGTGCAGGCAATGTCAAATTGTCCTAAACTTGAAGACATGTATTTTCTTTTCACCTTTTGGGGTGTTGTTAGGACACATTGTGTGTAAATAGTGGTTGTTGGTAGATCCTTCCAAGGTTGCTATCATTGTCGATCTACCTCCTCCTACTTTGGTTAGACAGCTCTGCACTGCATTAAGACACACTAGATATTATAGAAAGTTTATTAAGGGTTACGCACAGATAACAACACATGTGGAAAAGTTGTTAGAAAAGGATAGTAAGTTTCAATGGACAAAAGAATGCCAACAGAGCTTTGACACACTAAAGCAGAAAATGGTCACTGTGCCTATTTTGGTTTTTCCAGATTGGAGTAAGGAATTCACTGTTCATGTCGATGCTTCATCCATTGCATTAGGAGCATTTTTGGCACAGCCAGGTGCAGGATATATTGACCACCCTATAGCCTTTGCTAGCAGGAAGCTTTTGACATCTAAAATGAATTATACTACCACTGAAAGAGAAGGCTTAGCTATGGTATACACGCTGAAGAAGTTTATACACTACTTGCTGGGAGGAAATTTTAAGATGTTTACTGACCATTCTGCACTGAACTACTTAGTCAACAAGCCAGTTTTGGGGGGAAGAATATGCAGATGGCTATTATTATTCCAGAAATATGACTTTCAGATCGTGGTCAAGCTAGGGAGAATGAATAAGGGACCTGACCACTTATCTAGGTTATAACATGGAGAGGAACCAACTAGCTTGGATGATACACTACTAGATGCACAATTGTTGGCAATCAGAAAAGTCAATGATCACTTTGTCGAGATAGTCCTGTTCCTTTCCACGAGAATGGCACCTCACAAGTATACAATTATTTAGAAGAAACAGTTGGTAATCCGCACTGCATATTTTCAACTTATAGTTGGATAGTTATATAAGATGGGACCAGATGAGATCTTAAGAAGATGTGTTATGGAGTCATAAATACCATTGATGCTTACAGAAGCACATGAAGGCATCGTAGGAGGACATTATGTAGGGAAAGCAACAACACAGAAGGTTCTCAGAGCTGGCCTCTGGTGGCCCACTCTACATAAGGATGCTAAGGAATATTATAGAGCTTGCGATGTATGCCAAAGAGTAGGGAAGTCGTCAAGAAGAGATGAGATGCCTTTAGCACCTCAATTGACTATACATGCATTTGAGAAATGGGCTATTGACTTTGTGGGACCTATCAACCCACTAGGAAAGCGCACAGGAGCTCGATACATTATCACTGCTACAAAATATTTGACCAAATGGGCAGAAGCAAGAGTAGTTAAAGACTGTAGTGCAACTACAACTGCATGGTTCATCTTTGATGATATCATAACCAGATTTGGATGCCTGAATATCCTTATGAGTGATCAAGGTACACACTTCATTACAAAACCATTGAAGCCTTGACTCAGGACTTTGAAGTTCACCATCAGAAGAGCACACCATACCACCCACAAGTGAATGGTACAGTCGAAGCTTTCAATAAGATCTTGGAGACAACGCTGACTAAGATTTGCAGTGTTAACAGAGATGACTGGGATTTGAGAATTCCAACAGTGTTATGGGCTTATTGAACTACTTGCAAAAAGTTAACAATGAAAACTCCCTTTAAGTTAGCTTATGGCTTGGAAGCAGTAGTACCTATGGAATACTTGGTTCCTAGTCTTAGAATTGCAACATTTACAGGTATGGATGACACCGATGTTGTTCAAGACAAGCTCGCGCAGTTGATGGAATTAGAGGAAGATAGGTTCATTGTAGGGTTTCATCAATAGGTGCAAAAAGAATGAGAAACAACTTACCATGATAGACACATCAAGAAGAAAGCATTTAAACAAGGAGATTTGGTACTTTTATATGACAACAAGTTCATAAAGCATCCAAGAAAGTTCAGGACACAGTGGCTTGGGCCATTCGAGGTTGCCTATGTTACAGAAGGAGGAGATGCGCAATTGAAGACTCTTAAAGGAGAATGGAAGGATGGTTTAGTGAATGGGAGCCGGTTGAAGCTGTATTGTGACAACCAACTGCCTCCCAGCTCTCAGTAAAAGCAAAGAAATAAGGGTCTATGTACCAGGTGCAGTTGAAATTGGGTACCAGACACAAAAAATACAGTCTGCACAAGATAGGGAGCGACAAAGCAGGAAGCACAGGCTGCTCCGCGCAGTATGCAGTCGAAGTAATATAGAAGGCTCAATCTTGCAGTGACTTGGGACGAGTCACATGTGAGTGTTGGGGGCCTGTTGACCCTTCGTTAGGTATTAAGGAAGAAAGCAAAGATTAAAGAAGAAGAAAGACAAAGTATGAAGTGCGTGGAAGGGACACAAATTGAGGAGGGGTCGAAGTGGTTAAAGAATCATAAAAGAAGGAGCGAAGTAAGGGAAAGCAAGTCGTTGGAAGAGAAGATCAAGGAGGACAAAGCAACAAAGAGTATAGATCGTGGACAAGTCAGCAAGTGGAAGAGGACACCAATGGGTACTTTGGAGCACCCCGTGGAGAAGAAGGAAGAACATGTCAGTGAAGTCCTTAAAACGCGGGTTATGTGGACCTAGGGTTTTGGCACCTAAGCTTCAGTCTAAGGTTGTCTAAGAGTCATGAAATGTACAAATAAAGGTCTAGAAGAGTTGAGAGGGTTGTTGTTGTTGGTGGTGATAGCAATATTGAGATATATAAGTGTTTCTGTTGTAGAGCATTCTTGTATTTTGTATCTTCAGCTGAGTGCGAAGATCAACCCTGCAGTTGGGTGCATAGGGAGGGGACACAAAGAGGAAGAGAGAGAAGGATATGTAGCTAAGTGCGCAGATAGAACTGTATGTTTTCATCTATTATATCAAGAAATACAGTTTTGTGGACGTATCCCTAGGGAGAGGGTGAACCACATAAATTTTGTTGTTCTTTGTGGTTGATGTTGTGTTATTTGCTATTTGTTATATTGTTATTGCATGGTTGTGTTCACCATTAAAGATAGGAGGTGCAAACTAACTTCGCGAGGCTAGGTATAAGACTATTAAAGAACCTCTAGGTTATATTGCGTTGTTGTTCTGGAATCATTTTGCATTTCCCCTGGTTGTAGACACCTGTGTCCTGCAACCCCCCTTATTGCTACTTCGGGTGAGACTTCATCTGCTTCGCAGGTGTTGCCGAAAGGGCCAATAGTTAGGGTTTGTTGGTGCATTGTTAAGAGTTGAACCCTGGGTCTGCCCNTAGAGCATGTCCCTGTAGACATCGATGGAGTGAGGACATTTGTAGACTTCAAAGTGATTGAGATAGTTGATGATAGTTGTTCCTATCCTGCACGGATGGGTATTGATTGGGCTTTCAACAATTTGACTGTTGTTGATCTAAAAAAGAGAAGAATGACATTTGAAGGTGATGGCTTTAGGGTCATTACACCCCTCGATCCCGATGAAAGTCGCAGATACACAGAACCTATAAGGGAAGAAGACCGCGCTATGAGCTAGAGAATATCTATAAACTGACAGTAGGACAACAGGATTATATTAATCCTACAACAGATGGAAATCTAAGTTGGCGAAATGAAAGTGCATGCTCATCAGATTCAGAAGAAGCATTGGAAAATTGGCAGAACATAATGTATGAAGTCTCTACGCGGAGGTGTGCCAAATTGACTAAAGTAGTTCACTGGATTGACACAAAAGTAAGTAATCTTCCTACATTTGATGGCTTGAATAATTTATAAACATTTCTACTTGAATTCGAAGGAATTGTACCAATACAACAGAGGTTGTTGGCACTAGACGAAGCCTTGGAAGCAACGCCAGCTAGATGGTGGGAAACACACAAGAAGAACATCGTGGAGTGGGTACAATGTCGCACCTTGATGATAGTGCACTTTTCAGACCAAGACGAAGGTTGCAAATTTCGATACATAGGTCAAAGTTGTCCTAAGAACCATGTGCGAAGTTGTGAGGAAGCATGGAGCAACATTCCTAAAGAACAGTGGGTACATAAGTTCATTAACACACTAGATACTACACCTATCAACTGGTATCTTCAAGCAGAACTGCGCTTAGCCACTACAAATTGGTATGGTATGACCCAAAACTTTATAGCTACATTCCTATTTGAAAGTCAGTACCCCATAGTAGATCAACCTTTACAATTTGTAAGGCAAAAGGTCTTTAAGGAAGTATCTAACCTCCCTCTTGGACAAGAAGAAAATGAATGGACTACACCTCTTCAACGATTACAGGATTGCTATAATATCAATGCTGGTGAGGATGATGACCCTAGGAACGTGAACATCTCAGAAACTGAAGGACAAAGAGACATAGAAGGGTCAGGCATTGAAGTACCTTTTGTGGGGCAGCCCATTAAAATTAAGAAAGTTAATATTGGAATAAAACAAGCACCTAAGTTGGCTAATGTTGGAGACTATTGGGATGATGCTACTATTAGTAAGATTAGAGAACTATTGTATGTGTATCAAAACTTGTTTCCAACCAAGTTCATAGACATGAAGGGCATAAAAAGACCCATGGGAGAAATGAAGATTCCTTTGAAAGCAGATGCATGGCCTATCAAGCAGAGGCCTTACATACTGAATCCCAAGTACAAGCAGAAGGTTAATATTGAATTATATAGAATGTTGGAAGCAGGAATCATAGAACCAGTTGAAGAATCTAAATGGATCAGCCCTATGGTGGCCCAGTATAAGAAGTCAGGAGAAATCAGAATCTGTGTAGATCTAAGGAAATTGAATGTTGCATGCTTACATGACACATTCCCTACACCTTTTACTGATGAAGTTCTAGATAATGTAGGAGGACAAGAAGTTTACCCATTCACAGATGGATTTTCAGGCTATCACCATATCGGAATTGTTAAGGAAGACATGCATAAGACTACATTTGCAATAGAATGGGGTTCTTTTCAGTACACTATGATGCCTTTTGGTTTGAAGAAGCACCAACCATCTTTTCTAGGGTGGTGGTCGAAGCGTTTAAGGAATTTTTACATAAGTTTTTGGAGGCATACTTTGATGACTAGACCATTTTTCAGTCTTTTGAAAGATCATATTGAATGTTTGAGATTAATGTTGGATAAGTGCAGGCAATGTCAAATTGTCCTAAACTTGAAGACATGTATTTTCTTTTCACCTTTTGGGGTGTTGTTAGGACACATTGTGTGTAAATAGTGGTTGTTGGTAGATCCTTCCAAGGTTGCTATCATTGTCGATCTACCTCCTCCTACTTTGGTTAGACAGCTCTGCACTGCATTAAGACACACTAGATATTATAGAAAGTTTATTAAGGGTTACGCACAGATAACAACACATGTGGAAAAGTTGTTAGAAAAGGATAGTAAGTTTCAATGGACAAAAGAATGCCAACAGAGCTTTGACACACTAAAGCAGAAAATGGTCACTGTGCCTATTTTGGTTTTTCCAGATTGGAGTAAGGAATTCACTGTTCATGTCGATGCTTCATCCATTGCATTAGGAGCATTTTTGGCACAGCCAGGTGCAGGATATATTGACCACCCTATAGCCTTTGCTAGCAGGAAGCTTTTGACATCTAAAATGAATTATACTACCACTGAAAGAGAAGGCTTAGCTATGGTATACACGCTGAAGAAGTTTATACACTACTTGCTGGGAGGAAATTTTAAGATGTTTACTGACCATTCTGCACTGAACTACTTAGTCAACAAGCCAGTTTTGGGGGGAAGAATATGCAGATGGCTATTATTATTCCAGAAATATGACTTTCAGATCGTGGTCAAGCTAGGGAGAATGAATAAGGGACCTGACCACTTATCTAGGTTATAACATGGAGAGGAACCAACTAGCTTGGATGATACACTACTAGATGCACAATTGTTGGCAATCAGAAAAGTCAATGATCACTTTGTCGAGATAGTCCTGTTCCTTTCCACGAGAATGGCACCTCACAAGTATACAATTATTTAGAAGAAACAGTTGGTAATCCGCACTGCATATTTTCAACTTATAGTTGGATAGTTATATAAGATGGGACCAGATGAGATCTTAAGAAGATGTGTTATGGAGTCATAAATACCATTGATGCTTACAGAAGCACATGAAGGCATCGTAGGAGGACATTATGTAGGGAAAGCAACAACACAGAAGGTTCTCAGAGCTGGCCTCTGGTGGCCCACTCTACATAAGGATGCTAAGGAATATTATAGAGCTTGCGATGTATGCCAAAGAGTAGGGAAGTCGTCAAGAAGAGATGAGATGCCTTTAGCACCTCAATTGACTATACATGCATTTGAGAAATGGGCTATTGACTTTGTGGGACCTATCAACCCACTAGGAAAGCGCACAGGAGCTCGATACATTATCACTGCTACAAAATATTTGACCAAATGGGCAGAAGCAAGAGTAGTTAAAGACTGTAGTGCAACTACAACTGCATGGTTCATCTTTGATGATATCATAACCAGATTTGGATGCCTGAATATCCTTATGAGTGATCAAGGTACACACTTCATTACAAAACCATTGAAGCCTTGACTCAGGACTTTGAAGTTCACCATCAGAAGAGCACACCATACCACCCACAAGTGAATGGTACAGTCGAAGCTTTCAATAAGATCTTGGAGACAACGCTGACTAAGATTTGCAGTGTTAACAGAGATGACTGGGATTTGAGAATTCCAACAGTGTTATGGGCTTATTGAACTACTTGCAAAAAGTTAACAATGAAGACTCCCTTTAAGTTAGCTTATGGCTTGGAAGTAGTAGTACCTATGGAATACTTGGTTCCTAGTCTTAGAATTGCAGCATTTACAGGTATGGATGACACCGATGTTGTTCAAGACAAGCTCGCGCAGTTGATGGAATTAGAAGAAGATAGGTTCATTGCAGGGTTTCATCAACAGGTGCAAAAAGAATGAGAAACAACTTACCATGATAGACACATCAAGAAGAAATCATTTAAACAAGGAGATTTGGTACTTTTATATGACAACAAGTTCATAAAGCATCCAAGAAATTTCAGGACACATTGGCTTGGGCCATTCGAGGTTGCCTATGTTACAGAAGGAGGAGATGCGCAGTTGAAGACTCTTAAAGGAGAATGGAAGGATGGTTTAGTGAATGGGAGCCGGTTGAAGCTGTATTGTGACAACCAACTGCCTCGCAGCTCTCAGTAAAAGCAAAGAAATAAGGGTCTATGTACCAGGTGCAGTTGAAATTGGGTACCAGACACAAAAAATACAGTCTGCACAAGATAGGGAGCGACAGAGCAGGAAGCACAGGCTGCTCCGCGCAATATGCAGTAGAAGTAATATAGAAGGCTCAATCTTGCAGTGACGTGGGACGAGTCGCATGTGAGTGTTGGGGGCCTGTTGGCCCTTCGTTAGGTATTAAGGAAGAAAGCAAAGATTAAAGAAGAAGAAAGACAAAGTATGAAGTGTGCGGAAGGGACACAAATTGAGGAGGGGTCGAAGTGGTTAAAGAATCATAAAAGAAGGAGCGAAGTAAGGGAAAGCAAGTCATTGGAAGAGAAGATCAAGGAGGACAAAGCAACAAAGAGTATAGATCGTGGACAAGTCAGCAAGTGGAAGAGGACACCAATGGGTACTTTGGAGCACCCCGTGGAGAAGAAGGAAGAACATGTCAGTGAAGTCCTTAAAACGCGGGTTATGTGGACCTAGGGTTTTGGCACCTAAGCTTCAGTCTAAGGTTGTCTAAGAGTCATGAAATGTACAAATAAAGGTCTAGAAGAGTTGAGAGGGTTGTTGTTGTTGGTGGTGATAGCAATATTGAGATATATAAGTGTTTCTGTTGTAGAGCATTCTTGTATTTTGTATCTTCAGCTGAGTGCGAAGATCAACCCTGCAGTTGGGTGCATAGGGAGGGGACACAAAGAGGAAGAGAGAGAAGGATATGTAGCTAAGTGCGCAGATAGAACTGTATGTTTTCATCTATTATATCAAGAAATACAGTTTTGTGGACGTATCCCTAGGGAGAGGGTGAACCACATAAATTTTGTTGTTCTTTGTGGTTGATGTTGTGTTATTTGCTATTTGTTATATTGTTATTGCATGGTTGTGTTCACCATTAAAGATAGGAGGTGCAAACTAACTTCGCGAGGCTAGGTATAAGACTATTAAAGAACCTCTAGGTTATATTGCGTTGTTGTTCTGGAATCATTTTGCATTTCCCCTGGTTGTAGACACCTGTGTCCTGCAACCCCCCTTATTGCTACTTCGGGTGAGACTTCATCTGCTTCGCAGGTGTTGCCGAAAGGGCCAATAGTTAGGGTTTGTTGGTGCATTGTTAAGAGTTGAACCCTGGGTCTGCCC
>JZKD02S1674332.1:118403-129205 GCA_000966675.3 Picea glauca | reverse complement strand
AAGTTGAATATAAAACACTCATTTAAAAAAATATGTTAAGAAAAAAGGAACATGTTGTATTGAAATAAGGTTAGGATAAAAGTGTTGGAAAGAAGAATAGATGTATGTAATAAAATTATTCTTGCAATAAATACAAAAAAGAGATATAGAAAATAAATTGTTAGAGATATATCTATTAATATTGACTTGCAAACTTAATGGCCCTTAATGTCATATATACTCCTTTTTTTTTTATAACCTACATCCGTGGTAATTAGATAGGCTCACGGTCTTACATTTTAGGGGTTTAGAGGCAACTAATCTAAACCATGCTCTTATATATTCAAGGCTTGGCCTCATTTGTAATACATTAAGTGTATATGATTTATATTGATAATTTCAATAGTATGAAGTACCCACCAAATGCTTGTGCTGATCTTATGATGTGATGTGCTTATGTATTATTATTTTTCTATATGTATTGATTATTCTTGTTTGGATTTTAATGTTAATGGCACATTAGTTAATGATACCCAAAACTATTTCCTAACATAATGAGACCCTTGGTGAAATGAACACTAATATGTGTGATGCACTATGTTGGATCATTGGCATCTCATGCAAATGCAATACTTGGCATCAAAACAATACTATGTAAAATGGGTACTCTATGTCATTGGGTTGTGTAGAAGTGAATATGGTATTTTAATTTGTTTTATTTTTTATATTTTTCTTGTGTGTGCATAGAGGAGATTATGTTTTGCTTATATGTGCAAGTGACTACATAAGCTTGTTTTGAAGACAAAAAATAAGGACAAAATGTTATGTTAATTCAATCTTGAGAAGATATAGTGAATTATTTTGAAGGAATTAATATGTTATGTGATAGTGTTCAACAAATAAATTGGTGCAAAGAGTGCTCAATCTTGTAACATGGCCTTCTCTAAAAGAATGGCTCCACTGCATCTAGCATATTGAACACAGTGAAAACAATACAGTTAACATTGATGAGTTCAGACAACTATGGTTTTTTGTGGACATTTTTTACTTGAGTCCTGGCTTGGATGTCCAAGTTTATCCCTCTTCAACACATTCTTTGGGTAGATTTCAAATGTACTTCCAACTATTCCAAACTCATGCTTATCCTCCTAAGGTGTAGCATATTCATTGTTACAACATGATTATTTTGGCTCTCTCTCATTTCACATTTCTCTATAGAGTTTGCACTACTTCATGTAGTTTTAATACCTATGATCATCCACTACCAGTCATCACAAATCACCCCTCTATTGAACACAAACCTCCTACAATAGCTTGACCCATATATTCACTGCAACAAGCTACAAATACAAATTGCATACCCTCACACTTCATTGGAGTGCTCCTTTTACAATGTATTTCTTTTGTGCCCTCTGATCCCAAGCTAATTTTGACTTATGGCCCTAATTGTCTTTAATGCTATTTATGACTCACCTTTAGTGGACAATTATAACCTACATCAGTTATTTTTAGGTGGGCTTGTGGTTCCATGTTTTATGGGCTTATGGGCAACTAATCTACACCCTGCTCTTATATATTTGAAGTTGTCTCGTCTATAATGGAGTGTATATAAGATTTATTGATTAATTGGGTATGAAGCACCCACTAAACAAATTTTGAGATAATGATGTTATGTGCATGTGTATTGGGTCAAAATTCTTTCTATGATGTGTTAATTATTTTTCATTGGGGGTTGATGTTAATTAATGAGGTCCAATCTCATTTTTTCACAAAATAGATGTATGGTTGGATCTAGGAGAGTATTGCAAAGAATGGTATGTACACATTTTCCAGTTATATAAAGATACCTATTTTGAGCTTCTCTTGTGGAATCTCCTCTTTATGATAAATCTATATTTGAAGAGGATTTGCAATAAGAAAAAATATCCTAACTTCTCTTCCATGAATATTTTTCCTCCATGATTTATCTCTAGTATACAAAAGAATGACTCTCCATGTGAAGGAAAATTTTAAGATGTAAAATTCTCAATCAACTTTTCCTTGATGACCCATTTTTATCTTTATAATAATTCTTCCACTTTGGTTGGAAAAGAAATGGAAATCATTAAAACTAGGTATGAAAAAGTGGTGAAAGAGAGTTTTCAAATCCAATATTCTCCATTGAAAATGTTCCTCCCACCTTACAACCAACTTTTTAGATATATATTGATGACAATTTTTATCATACAATAATCAATTATTAAAGTCTCATATTTGGATCTTTCTAACCTTGGTGAGTACTTTGAACAAAGTATAGTGATTGAGTCAGTTCAAACATTGAAAAGCTTGTTGTCAAAGCTTATATCCATTCGTGTGTATGCATATGATTGTATTCATGAAAAGGCCAAAGAAGTGTAGAAAGAAGAAGGCACGTGGTCAATCTACTCTTTGGTCCTCAAGCTTTGGGAACAAAACTTCCCAAGGAGGAGGGTATGTCGTGTACCTCAACATATCATTTTTAAATATATGAGTAATCTATATTTATGAGCTATTTTGTAAGTAAACTCATAGTTTTGTAATAGTTTTTTACTCTCTTTGGTCATTAGATATTTTGTACAATGCCACTTATGTTAAATAAGAATTCAAATAGATAAATAATGTTTAAGATTAATTACCTAAATATGAACCTAATTACCCCATAAATGTAAGGGCCATAAGTTAGGGCTTTCAGTATCTTTTTTGTATAAACACCTATCCTCTCTTTTATATTATCAATCAAACATATTACTCTTTTTTAGTACACCATGAAGAAATTTTCCTCCTTCATTCAGATTTGCAGGTGCAATCTACTATTGGGTGTGCAGATGCCCCCACTCTTTCATTCTTCTCTTTACTTTCCTAACATTTTAATTATTAGTATTTGTTATTGTGGTAATTGTTAGAACACTTTAGAAAATTTCAAATAAAATTAAATTTTGAAGTCTTTTTGTTTTAATCTTTTCAAAAATAAATTTTGAAAACTTAGGGGTTTCGTTTATTTTAGAATAAAAAAGCTTTCCGTTATATTTTGACAGGGTGCATAAAAAATCAACCATAAAAAATTAGCAGTCCTCTAGATCGACGGTTATCGTGATTTCACAGTTATTGAATTTGCATAAGGGTTAAGCAAAAGAGAAGTATGAAGTTCACTTCGAGACTTCATGATTCGGGAGTTCAAACTCAAAGTATTTAAAGATCTAAAAAACCACGAGGTCGAGAAACTCCGGAGTCCCAAATACATGTTCCCGTGAAAATATTTTAAATAGATCCACTGATAAGTCACATGCGACCTGCCAAAACTTTATTTGTGCTGACACGTGGCACTCTTTTTGGGCACTTTAGTCACATCATTTGCACGTTTTTAAGTGACATGTCACTCATTTTTTATGACACGTCATCAACAGTGATGTCATCAATGCCACATCACTCCGTAAATTCGGCCGTCAAGAGATCAATCAAGAACAAATCCAAAGAAGCGTCAGAGTGCCAGAGTGCCTAAGCACCCAAATGATCATGATAATAAATCACTAAAGGTTAAGGAGCTAAGAAGGTTTAAATAAGTGTGATTAACGATAAGTAATCACTCCGCGAATTCAGACTTTAGGGAAACTCTACTCACCACAAACATAAACTCACGAAGCCCCGGAGCTCCAGAGTTCCAGAATCCTGAAGTACTTAAAATTAAAAAGTGACTTTAAACCTTGATCATTTAAAACGTAATAATAATTGGGGGTTAATTAATCGCTACGTGAATTCGGTCTTCAGGAGATATCGATTATACTACATTCAAAACTCTCGAATGCCGAAATACCGAAGTACTTTACCTTAATTATAACCATTCAAAATATATCCAGCTAGCTAGGGTAAAACATTGGAAAGTGTTTGCAACTATCAGGTAATAAATTCGACAGATTTTGGTATGATTACTCTGTCAACGGTTAATGAGAAGATAATTATTCATTAATATTTCCATAAAGAAAGATATTTCGAACTTCAAAGTTTTTTGTTATTTAGCGTCCAGAAATTTCGCATTTCAGCACTGTGAACTCACAAGATTTTCTTCTTCTCACATGAGGATCAATTTCAACATTTGGGAATCATGGCACCACGTAAAGCAGAAAGAAAATAAGATTTGTTTACTGAGGAATAAAACCCGAATGCAGATATACTTTTAGACACTATTGCCCGAACGACAGACGCCATTAAATCTTGGAAGCAAATTTATGACATTTTAGAGCAAGAAATTTCTCTCTGTTTCGATGATTCAGTGGGAGAAGGGGATGAGTCATTTTCAGCTAAGTTAAGTCAGGTGGACAAGTCCAAACTTCAAAGAGTTGCAACTCGGCCAAAACTAATGTCATATACTGATATGATAAGATGGGCCTTAGAACATATGGACATCCCAACGAGAACTATCTACAGTCACCAAAAGACCATCGTCGACTCTTTTCGACCTGAGGACATTCAAGTAATGTACAAATTAACTCCTAACCCCAAATATACTTACAATGCATCATTTATAATGAAGTTTGAGGATGAGGAATGTACAAAATATGGCAGAATTGTGCATGATATAGTAAAATCATGGTGGGGAAATCAAAACAAGTTCAAAACTGATAGCCAGGGTATCTATTCTACAACCTCTTGTGATTCCCATATTTTGTACATTGCCATGATGCTCTGTAGAATGTTTGGAAGGAAAAATCCTACACACTTTACCATAGAATGGGTTCTCATAATCCATGAAATTGCTGAGGGATATACTTTTGATTGGGGAAAAATGATGTTAGATAACTTAGCCAAACAAATTGGGGATTACAAAACTCAGAAATCAGAAGGAAAACATGCTCATTTTTACATTTCTGCATATATTATGGATGCAATTTGTTTCAGGACCCCATTTCCTCTTATGAATTGAAGCTGGATTCCAACTGTCACCGAGCCCATACATTTTTATCATTCTAAGTTATGGGAGGAAAATTCAAAGGATTCCTTTTATGAAATTTGTCATAACGTGGTCATTCCAATTCATGAAGCGATCTATGGTCGACCTCCCCCCAAATTTTTAGAACAAATCATTGGAAATTTAGGTGCCATTACAGATTCGTATATTAAGGAAAGCTTCTCCTACATCAGAGTGTTCGTTTTTTTTGTATCTCCTCATGCTCTCCCCATATTCTTGCCAGACATACTTGTTTGTAGAGAAGTAGCATATCAAACAGTCTTAGGAGGAATTACCAAAGAGCTGAAAACAATACAAAAAAGGGTTTGGCCAACTTTTCCCATACAAGTTGGTGTATTTTAATTATCTGATTTTGGACATGCTAAGGTGGAGGCTTCGACCTTAGAAGATATCAAGTTGGTTGACATTGAATACAAAAGGCATGATCCACACAAGGTGGTTGAAAATCATTTAGCTCAATTCAATATGAAAAGATACATCCATGAAGATTCACCCTGTGATGAACTTTTTAGAAGAGTTAGATCTTATGATGAAGTTGTACCCAGATTTCAAAATCTGCCTCAATATCAACAGTGAGGCTTCCTCAACTTTCAAAAGCACAGAGGGAACAACCTACCCAAAATCTTGCAAGAAGAACAAAAACTTAATCCAACTTCACAGGTGGATGAATCAACAGAGCTCAAGCAACATAATTGGCCCAAAGACAAAGCTAGGGGCTGGGAAAGAATTCAATTACATTGTCCAAAGAAAAAAAATAGCAAAAATATCCATACCAAGTAAAGGAGATCAAGAATTGTTAACATCATTTGAGGCTTTTATGAAGCATGGGCATAATTTTCCCCTGTCAATATCAAACACTGAAACTCCAGTGAAAGATACTGCAAATCAAGGAGAATCTACTGCATTTATTACTCCTACCCCATCTTTGACTCCCCTAGCAACAGATTTTGATCTACCTTGTTCAGAGGTTATTAACATAGCTGACTTGAAACCTATTGAACCTGAAGATATGCCTTCATCAGATTTCTTTTTCAACAAGAAAAGGAAGGGTATCATACAAAGGAAATCTCGACAGGAGGGAGGAACTACCAAAAAGCATAAAATGATATATGATGGACAAGGATAGAGTGACCTTGAATTCGCAAAAGAAGTTGCATATTTATTGGGAGACTTTGCAACTGCCAACCAATGGTCAGTGGATAATCTCATAAAGCAGTTGGACCAAAAGAATCTTCTGATTGAACAATTTCATAATGATATGCAAAAGATGGAAGTGACTTCTAGAAATAAAATCAATTTTGATATGGATCAAATCAGACAAGGTTTTGAGCAACAGATCAAGCAATTAAAAGACAAATTGAAAGTAAGTGTTCAAAATCAACACTTGACTAATAACATGCTTTCTCAGCGAGATATGTTAATAGAACAATTGCAGACTCGAATAACCTCATTCGAGAACACAGGAATGAACATTTCTTCCTTCAAGAAACAAGCATCAGAGCTAAATGAAAAATTGCAAGTTTCCCAATAGGATCTGTATGAAAATATGGATATTATTCAAAAACATTATCAAGCAATAAATAATTCTATGAAAAGGAGAGGGAAGCCTTTATGACTAGATCCAAATTCCAAGAATTCATAGTTTGGAGGCAAAAACTTAATGTACCTAGAATTGCTCCTTTTTCACAATTTGAACAGATAAAGGGAGAAATGGCTTTAAAGGTCTAGGAAAGTAATCTTGAAGAAAGTAAAAGGCTAGCCAGAGAGGAAAAAGAGGCTTGCCTTAATGCTCTTTCAGCTGTAGATTTGAAAATGACAGAGATTGATGTCAATGGTATTCATGATACACTTGGACAAATTGAGATCGAAAAGAGCAAAGAAAGTCTAAAGAAAAATAGAGAAAATGTACAAAATATTATACTTCAGGTAAATCATGTTGATTTACAAATAGTAAACGAGTTGCTAGTGAAACCCAATTTACAACAATAGATCACACAACAGGCAGTTGTTAAAGTTCAATAAAAGTTACCATTGGTGCATAAAAAAGATTTATCATTTGAGTTAAATGCAAATGTCGAACCTTCCAAGTTCGTTGTTGCATTAATGGAACTACATGCACAATTCAAGGATCAGAAAAAACCAAGTGCATCCACGAGCAAATAGAAGGTGAAGGAGTTGCGAGCAATGCGGAAGAAATATCAGTGGATGCCTAAAAATCTTTGTTATATCTTTTAGTTTAGATTCTATTCTATTTTGAGAACTGAGAAAGTGGAGCGTCTAACCACTTGTGGTTAAGACAATTTTTGTATAAATAAATAGAAGAAAGATCTATTCCAGGCTTCTTCTGGTCGAATGTAAAAGATAACCTTCTTTATACCAATTTGAAAGAGAAGACAAAGATTCTACATTTTTTTTTCTCATAATACTTTCCTGATGATGGACCACACTGGCTTGGTCTGAAACGTCGAAGATGAAAGAACTAATGCGATGAATCCTGAAGAACTATCTCATCACAACAATGATCGCAAAAGTCTTAGAACAGAAAAAAAATAAAAAAAAAATAAATAAATTTGTGTATTGTCATTTCACAATTCTTATTTTCTTCATTCTACGACTCTTAAAGATTGAAAGGCTACAACTTAGTAACACATCTATTGTGGTCCATTTAATCGGAAGTTTGTTCAACTACAGTTTTCCTCTGTTTACACTGTGAGTAAAACAAAACCTTTATCTGTGTGAATTTCCTTATTTAAAATTCGTCTGTAAAAGATTCATTCAACATAATTCTTCTACTGCAGATAAGGTAAGATTTATTAGTATTGGATACCTTACTTTATATTTACAGTTTTTGTTAATCGATTCTACTTTCCATATATTCAATATCTATAAAAGACTCAAAGAAAGAAATATTGCCTCTGTATTTTCTAATCATTAAACTCATTAAAGTTTCATCTAGCAACTGAAGGTAGAAAAGCACTACAAAACAATTCTCTTAAAATTTTGGATGCCTGACATTATTCTGTGAGCCTAGAGTAAATCTCAAAAACAACAATAATGCCCAATTTAGTTACAGATACATCACCTATGTCACACCATCTTGTCTTGTCCTGTAGGCTATTATATTTTTTTTAGTACAATGTGGAAACTTTTTCTCCTTTATTTATATTTGCAGGTGTAATCTACTCTTGGTTGTGCAGATGCCCCCACTGCAATATTCTCCCTTTATTTCTTTGAAATTATAATTATTGGTATTTGATGTTGTAGTAGTGTCCATTTTAGGTATAGATACATCACCTATATCACACCATATCGTCTAAGCTCTTGGATTTTATTTTTTTCTGACAACGGTGCAAATACAGTTACACAATGAAAGAATAATGACAATAAATGATTAACGCATCCGACTTTCCTGCAAAATGTGAAAAAAAAATGAATCAATATATGAAAACATCCACACATTTGACAAATCCTTAAAAGTGGAGGTATAGAAAATCATAACCGGGAAAGAAGCTCACTATTTAATAACTGTATGTGGATTCCAATCATCTCTATTTAAGACACTAAAACCTTCAAGATTTACATATTTATAGATCGAAAGCATGAAAAGAATGAAGACAACCAGCTTATATTTTGTATGTAAAGAGGTAGCATCCAACTTGCATTTTTCCTAGTCAGCTCAATATTTCATTTTCATTCACGGATGGAGGCATGCTGTAATACACCAATGTTGCTAAAATTCATTCCTTGGACATGAACATACAGAACATATTTGTGCACAGGAAGTTATTTTCTTCTCCAAATTGATTGCTTTACAACTGAAATAGAAGAAATACATACAAATTTACAGACCGTCAACTCTTATCATGGTCTCAAAAGAATAAAGAAACAAGAATTAAGCAATAACAAATTTTATTTTGGTCACTGCACCTAATCATTTTACTGTATGACTCATCTCTACGTAATTCAGGAATCTGTTTAGTGCCCTCCCGCTGTCAATAGCTTCTTTTGACCTTTCTAGAGCACACGATATGTCACTAGCACCTGAGCATCCTAATAAATGGTCAGCCATAGCAGCATTCAACACAATACGATCATAAGCTGGACCTTTTTGACCTCGAAGAGCGGATAATCCCAACTCAATATTTTTAGCTACCTGGTCAAAAAGCATTTTCAATATTTCATAAATACCTTATTTATTTGAATGGTTAATATCACAATGTGCTAACAGACTCATTTAAACATTTCACCAGGTTGTTTCATAAATTAAAAAATTATGGACTATGAGCCAAGGTGCTAGTCATGTACCGATCTATCAGTTCTTGGAGTCTCTGTTGGTTGAAAACCATAATCTGCTGCATTGACCTCAATTCTGAAAGTCTCACGGAAAAATCCTACGAAACCGCAAATGCCCACATATGATGAAGATGAATAGAAGTTATCCTTTTCAGCAATTCAGCTTAACACCATCTTACATTTCCAATAAGAGCATTTTCATTGACCATCTATAGGGTAACTATCAAAGGCGAACACGCATTATAGAGATTGGAAAACAAATAAGACTTATAATTTATTGTTGTTTAATGACAATAATCAGAAATGATAAGAAAACATTCAAAACAGCAAGGCAAAAAATGTTTACATAAAGATATTTTGTCTTGATACTATGATAGGAAAGCTTTCAAGGATGACAAATTCCATAATCTTGGACACAACCTTGTGGCTAAACAAACATCACTAAGTGAAGCTTGAATGAGATGAGCTTTGATAGATTTCTGAAGAGCATAATTCAAAAGTAAATCCAGTGTTGCATGCAACAAAGGTAAGTGTGTGAACATGTGCGCAGGAATGTATGGAGATTTTGTCCCTCTCATTGTTGAGCAAGGCCACCTCGAGTATCCTTTTGTCTTGCAATGCATCGACCACCAGTAGTTCATTTCCTTTGCTTTCAACATCCAAAGATGCTCTCATATGTTATTCAAAAACACCAGACATAGTTTTGGAGTTTGGAACTAGAAATATGAAAGTTTTGGCTGTCATCATTTCAGACCATGAAACACTAAGAGGCTATAATTTTTATATTTAAAAGTGCTTGGTATATTTGAAATACATGGCCATTCTAGAGTCCACAGTCCTCGATATTGTGAGAAAAACAGAATAATCTAAGGAAACCAACTATGATTATATCAAAACCATATTTATACACCCATTTTTGTATTTGAAAGCAGAGCAGCAAGATGCACACAATCCACTGGATTCATTTCTATTCTCCCTGGATCCATTGAATGCATGCAACAGTTGTTGTGGATGTGGAAATTCATTCTCTTTTCTTTTGTGTGCCTCCACCATCATTCTGCTAATGCCCTCTGGTCTTATTTGTGTAAGCTTACTGTCTCAGAAATACATTGATCACTGAGCATCAATTTACAGGGAACACGTTTGCTCATATGATATGCTTGACATCCAATAACTTACATGCATGTCTTATTCAGTTTCTTTTCAGTAGATCATTAGCTTTATACACAAGCTGTGCAGACCAGAAGCCTAACAATTGGCCAAAGTTTAATTTCCACCAAGCATATCTGTGAATGAGTGCATAGTTGAATCATCTCCTAAATCCAAAACTTTATAGGAACTACCTATTTCTTCAGCATGACTCGGATTTATGTTGCCAAATGATGGTAATCTTTACTTGTGATCATTTATGGATAAGTGCCCTCATTAATTGTATCACCAGTTTATGGGTTAAGAGCCGACCTAGTCAACATTATTTTACAATACTTTAGGTGACGAATGTTGGCCTAAGCATTTATGTGCGCCCATAAACCCCTCATGGAGGAAGACA
>JZKD02S1674332.1:33410-45274 GCA_000966675.3 Picea glauca | reverse complement strand
ATTAACCTAACAATAAAAATAATAATAATGACATGATTAATCCACAATGGGGATTTAATCCAATAACAAAATAATAAGAATGCTCTTCGCAGTTACATTATTTCAACACAAATATTGACCATGGAACAGACTGTGAAGAATAAGATGAACCAAGACTTTGAACAAATCAGAGCTTATGACAGGCATCAAATTCAACAACAACAAGCTAACCTCGAGGAGCTCCAGCGAAATTCACAGGCCAACAAAGGATTAGTCACTCAAGAAGAAGAGTTAATAAAGCAATTGCAAGCTAGGTTAGACTTGACTAAAGGTACATGAGTAGAGATAGCAGCTTTTCAGATTCAAGCACAGGAGGTAAACGAAAAACTAGAAATGGCCTAGCAAGATCTTTTCATGAAGGTCAATGCTATCCAGAAATTCTACCAAGCAGTAGACCTCGCTCTAAAAGATATCTATATTAAGGAAGGAGAAGCTCACTCAACTCAAACCAAGTTTCAAGAGGCCATCATATTGGCACAGAAAGAAAATGTCCCCAATTTTCCTCGACTTTCCCCCTCTGAACAAATAAGAGGCAATTTGACCTTGAAGGCATGGGAAACAAATTTAGCAGAGAGCAAGAGATTAGCCCGAGAGGTGAAAGACGCTTGTCAAGGAGCGTTATCATCCTTAAACAAGAAACTGATTGATTTTGAGGGAAGCACTATCGCAGAGGCCCTAGGGGAAATCAATATCGAAATGAACCATAATTCTAGAAAGAGTAGAGAGGAAACTATGGCAGCCATTCAGGGAACGAGTCAAATTGACCTTCTCAAAATAAACCAATGGTTAGTGAACCCAGCTTCACAGTTCCAGACCTTGACTCAAGTAAAAAGAATCCAAGAAAGACTACCTCAAGTGGAAAAGAAATTATACATTTTCAAGGTGAATGAAACCATTGAGCCATCAAAGATAGTGATGGAATTTTTAGATAGATGCAACCAATGCATCGAACAAGAAAAAGCAAGCACAGTGGTGAGCTGATAAGGAAATATCATTGCATTACTGAATTTAGCTAAGGAGACAGATGGCAACAAAGCTACAATGACCAGGACGTTGTGACAAGTTATCAAGAAGATCAGACGACAGATGTGTCCGGCTCAAAGGAATGAGGAAAGGAAGCATTTTGGCCAGCAGATGAAGAGATATAAGAGATTTCCAACGAAGCTCATCATTCTCTATGCACTGTTTTCTTATTTCAAATATTTGTTATTTTTAATTATAAGAAGTCCAACCATTTTGAGTTGTGACAGTTTTGTATAAATATATAGATTGAAGATCTATTGAGGGCTGCTTCTTGCCGAATGTAATAGAGAAAACTCTCCTTATTGAGTATTAATACAAGCGCAGACAAAGATTCCAAATTTTGTTCAGTTTGGGCTATGTGTTTCTTTTGTATTTCCATATCTCAGCATTTCTTATGCAATTCCTAGATAAATGTTTGATTTCAATTTAGTACAACAACTATTGTAATTGTATTACATTAGTAATTTGTTAATTCAACAGTTTTTCCTCTGCATTTACTGTGAGTAAATCAAGACCTGCAAGTTGTGTGAATTACTATAATTTATACTTTATTCAAAGTTGCGCTACCTATTTTCTTCCACTGCAACAAGGTGAGACTCTTCAGCAATTGATGCCTTGCTTTGTTAAACAGTTTTGTATTTTTCTCTCACACCATTCGATATTACAATTTCGACTCAAACACAAAATACGGCCTCTGTGCTGCCATATTGTTAATTTCATTTTAAGGAATTTTTCTCATATAACTAAGGTAGAAAAATCACTCTTTAAAAACACTCTCTTTGAACTTTCTGGATGCTTGACATTACTCTTTGAGCCTTNAAAACGAAATGATTGTATTCAAAATTGAATATGAGAAACAACTCCTGTCTAGAATAGATACAAACAACTTCAATTGACAGCAGAGCATCCATTTTGGCTAAATCAAACAAATCAAATCCATGCCAAGATCAATCAAATCGATGAAAATCCAATCGAAGCTAAACTGGGAAAATGAAATTCCATTTAGTCAAAACAAGGCTATGTATAGAATGCATACAATGTGATAGAGACAATCAATGCTGTAAACAGAGCTATTCAAAACGAATTCGAATTCGTTATATAAAAAAGTGATAAAATATACCTGTATGATGACGAAGGCTGTTCAATTATGCCAACTGAGAATTCACGATAGCTGTGGCTGATTCCACATTTTTAAACAAGATGGAGCCTGTCGTCCTTTGTTTTTTATCAGTGGCTTGTAGCTTAGCCTTTTGACTGGTAAGCAGTGCAACCCGATCCTCCAAAGAGTGAATTCTCGACTATAGAATCGAAACATCAAGGTAATATCTTTCTAACCACGAGTTGCATTGATCACAGGGTGGCACTGTAGGTTTAGACAGAGCAAGAAAGGGTTTGGATAAATGATCGGGGGCTTCACAAGGCAGCTTAATGCCAGGGTAGTTAGGGTCGTCTTGTAGGCAAAGGGGTAGGTTTGACACAAAGTCATACGAGGGTTCAGCACACAAACCTTGTGAATAGGGGTATTCGCTAGCCAAGAAACGCTCCACTTCCGAATCAGAGTCCTCACTCAACATGATAGGATTTGGATCGACAGGAGGTTTTGGCTTATTTCTTGCCATTCGTGAAATTAAATGGGCATTATTTTTGCCTTTGGCGTTTACAGTGGGTTTCGCCTTAGGCCTCTTGCTCATAGTCTCAGCATTCTTAGTCACAGTGTGGGGTAGGTCGATAGGTGAGTCGTCTAAGGGTTTAGGTAGCAGGATATTGTAGGGTACTGGGGGTACAGTCTTGTCCTCGCTCACCATAGGTTTGTCAACTTGTGGTGGGTTCGAATCCTCAAAATCATTCCGAGTAAGAAAATCACTCCAACATTCTTCGCGTAAACCCAAATGACAAACAACAATAAGCTTAACCAGCCCATAATGAAAAAGGCTACTATCAGCCTGGTTCCTTTTGTACTTCTTTGACATTTTAAACAGGCTTCTATGCAAATAATAGGGCATATTGAGTTGATAACCCATAAAAACCATAAGAAAAAGAAGGTGGTGTAAGAAAACAAACCCGTACCAACCTTCGCAGGTGATAAACTGTTTGATTATCATCAATAATTCATGCCAACGTTGTTTAAGCATGGTCACTGGCAAACCTTTATCACGGTAGGTAACTTTACGTGACTGGAAGAGCAGTGTCCATGGGACCTCCTCTACTTTGCAATTCTTGGACCATCGTTGTCCAGTGGCAGGCAAACTTGTAGCAAGACTGATAAACTGCTCGCCAATTTGCAATTGAACATCGTCGACCTTGGCTCAACAGCCATCAAAGGTCATGGCGAATTGTCGAGCTACGCAGAGATTAAAACCCTCGAATTTTTGTATAAATGGAAGCCACCCATTTTTCTCGAGGTCACTGCGGGCACTGTCGAACATCAACAGAGCCTAGCTCCCATTGGGTTCGGCCCTCATGACTGGGGCCATGGTGTGAGCACATGGTAAGGGTTTGGTTCGAATTCACCAATGCACAGGAGCAGAGTCATTCGGTCTAACAGCAATGAACGATCAAAGGGGAAGCATTAATGCGCGCATGCGAGGGTGGTGGAGTTATTCACCTCCATGCACAATAGTTATGGTAAAGTACAACTGCCAAGTTCAACCTCTGTTCAAACAATCATAGCATATTTCAAAACCAAAAAATCAAATGGTGAGTGCTATGCCAATGCGCCATCACAACTATAGTTTTTAAACCATTGACATTCAACGTGTAACCAACCCCAAATGTTAACCATGTTCCATTGGATAAATGTTTAATCAAAAGTTTTAAACCAATGTGCCAATCGATACTCATAAAATTTACAAGCCAAGAGCTATAAAAGAATAACAATAAGGATCACATCATATATATAAAAACAAAAATAAACCATGACCCCTATGCAATTCAATGACTAGGCAAGTCCCAAAAAATATAAATCTATATGCTCAATGCCTCACAGGTTTAATAAAATCAAGTTATGCAAATATAAGAATGTCCAAATAAGCATAGCTCGAAAATCCTTTCAGCCACATAACGATAAACCAAGGGTAAGTGCCATAGAAAATATCGCTAAAAGATCATGACAGTTCAAATAACAATGGAGGAGTTTTCACGCTTACAGTCGTGAAAACTTAATGGAAACAAATTTGCAAGTGTTGCAAGAAATGAAAATATCATCTATTTGAAAAATGCGACGACAATTTGAAGTTCGGAAGACATAGGTGTAGGCAAGCTTATAGGTCAATAGAAAAAATTGAATTGGCTGCCAACAAATGGATAAAGGAAACTTATGGCGATGTAGAGAAGGTCATGCGAGGCTACAAGGTAGCCTCCATCCAAAGTGGCATAGTGTGCCTTTCATGTCCGTTGATCGTGGGAAAATTAGTTCGTAAGAACTGACCAACACAGGTGATTGGCTTCGTAATTGATCTTGCAGGGAAGTGCGTCAAGGGACTACAGATGAATTAGGCACAGTATCTCGTCAACCAGTTAGAGCTGGATTGCAGAGGAGCACAAGACCAAGGGTATGAGTTCCACTTTAGTTGGCTACTCATACTCATCGCTTTCATCACTTGGGAGCTACCAGAGGGAGCCACTTTCCCTGAGATCGAACCTTTCAAACCACTAGCCACGAAGTTTTGTACTCTGTGGTACTCCAATGACATGAACAAGAAGTGGCAGTCTAATGATGTCTTCCACACCTACTTCAACCAACTGAAAACTACAATTCAGTCTACACTGTGAATCACCCCGAACGCACTTCATAGGTTTAGACCTTGATGAATTTTAGCACGGATCTCCACTTCATCTACATTACAGCGCACGGTGATGAACATAAACAACATATCCAAGCCTACTACAAACTGACAGAAGATGACTTGGAGGATATCACCAAGGAATGGTCAGTAGAACTACTTGTTGCAGCAGACCCCGCAGATATTTCCGATGAGGAAATCCCTGAAGCTATGCCGGATACACCTGGGAAAAGTAGGACTAAGAAGGATGACGAAAAGGAAGATGTCCCTAGCACATCCGCGAAGATTGCTTCGATCTCACCTATGTGGGGAGGTGATGGTGATGAGCTAGGCAGTATAGAAGTGGAGAAAAATAGAGGTGAAGTGACTCCACCAAGATAGGAGGAGGATCCCTCCATGAAAATAAAGATGACACCACCAAAACCCTCCTCCCAAAAGAAAGCTAAGGCTACCCAAACCATGCTTAAAAATACCCTTACCCCAAATGACTTTGACTTCTTAATTGTCATGTTGAACGATGTTTCACTCGAGCTCGCAGAAAAGAAAGAAGCAAACCAGAAGGAGCTCTTCAATAGAATCAAAGGTGAACTCAAAGAAGTGCAGCAGGCACTCCAATCCATCCAAGCAGTGTCTACAACACCCTTGATAAGAGAAACATCAGGAACAGGAGATGAGCCCACACAATTACACCAGATCGTTGATCAAGTCGAAGCTTGCCTTCGACGAGCTCAAGAAGACACAATGCAAGCCACCCAGGCTTTGATGCAAGCACATACATCACTTCTAGAACAACAGAAGGAGGAAGAATGGGAAAATCTTACCCTGAAAGTGAAGTGGGATGAGGAAAAGGCACAATTGCTAGTAGAACAACTTGAAGTCCAGGAAAGGATTCACAAAGCATTGCACTCTGTGATAGCCATGGAGGTGAAGATGGAAGACTATCTCCCACAGTAGGTGACCCAACTGGAAGAAGTAATCTAGCAACTCCAACAACACATCACAGATCTGGAGCTTTGCATCATGCCCGAGACCCCTCAAGAAATTAGAGATCTAAGAGAGGCCACGGCTCAAAGCACAATTGGCTGGTTAAAAACCTTTTCCTTGGAATGCAAGCAAATGAGCGCTAGAAACGCTCAGACTTATGAAACCCTCGCAGAGACTCCAGAATTGTATACATTGGAGGCACAACTCCAAGAATCCAAGAAACATGCAGACACGCTACAGGTGCAGATAAAGACTTTGACCCCGATCGAAATAATGAAGAGGTTCATAGAACAACGCACAACCTAGTAACATGTACATGCGTTGCAAAGTAAAGTGATGGAATTCTCCCAACGGCTTCAGCCAATCCAAGAAAAGGCATGCCAACTGTTCATTGAACTTGAAAACCAAGAAGTTGAACTCTAACGGGTTGTCATCATTGTAGAACAATGCCTGGAAGGACCACTCAATGACACAGTGATCCAGGAACTTACTGAGAAAGAGGTTGTCACACTGCAACAGGTCGAAGTAGCTTGAGCCAAGATCGAGGCATTTGAGGTGGAATTGAATAGACCTAAGTGACTTGGGATGAGTCACAAGTGAGTGTTGGGGGTCTGTTGGCCCTTCACCAAGTTTTGAAGTATACTTGGTCATATTTGACCATTTTGGGACTGTGACAACTTGCCAAAGATGGAGTGCAACGCAAAGCAAGCAAGTCCTATTTTTGGGTACCTTTTAGAGTTTTTGGGTTGATGTAAAGGGAAAGGGATGTCAGCCCATGGGTTTACCCACATTTAGGCCCATTTTGTAATCTATAAATAGATACTTAGGCAATGTAAGTAGAGGGGACATCTTAGTGCAAATGTATAGCTAAAATCTTAGTGCTAGTAGTTAGATCTGTGTGATCATATTTGTATCGCAATTTCTCTATGCATGAGTGTAAGGAGATCGAAAGGCTAAGGGCAAGTTTTTGTGGTTTTGTGCTGAGTGCAAGGAAGAAGGATCTAGTGAGCTGCGTAGATCTTATGTCTTGTGTGAAGTAAGGGTCATTGAAGCTCTGTGTTGTAACTCCTTGACCGAGATAATATAAAGAAGAATACTTTGTGGACGTAGCCCCAGGGTGGGGGTGAACCATGGTAACTTTGTGTAATGTGATCTGTTCTTTGACCTAAGTGTTGTTTCCTTTTGGCTAAGTGCTTGTTGTGAATAAGTAGATCTAGTTATGCTCGGTGCTTATGATATAAGAATGAATGTTATATCTGATATATAAGATGTTTAGTGCTTTATCTATTGAATCTAATCTATGTTTTGTGGCTAAGTAATAAATCATCTTTAGTCTAATTATTCACTGCGATGCTTTGTGCCATCTGTGAAGTACCATAAGGGTTAAATATAGATGAATGATCTATGATAAGTGCCTTGTAATAGATATAATCACATATCGGTGTCCCAGCTAAGGTTTCAGACACTTGAGTCCTGAAACCACCCCTGCCTCTACCTCAGGTGAGACTTCATCTGCTTCACAGGTGTTGCCGAAAGGGTTGGTAGTTAGGGTTTTGTTGGTGCGCTCTTGAGCGTTGAACCCTGGATCTTCCCCTGTGCCAACATGACTGTAGGGGAAATGAGATGGAGATGGATAGAGATGGAAGTGGATCCCACAGAGGTCAACTCTAAGTTGAGTTAAATGTGTGTAATTAAGTCTTGGGAAGGTCCAAGGGTTTCCAAGTATGTTGAGTAACCTGGAAATGGTGAAAAATGTGCTTGAGACACAAGAAAACCCACTTTGCAATGATGTATGTTAGTTGGATCAAAAAGTTAAGCTTATTGTCCCTAATTTGCATCAATATATAATAGTGTATATCAGTTATAATATGGTACTATAATATTCTCAATAAATGTTAGAGATCAAGTAGAAGATACGAGAGAAAGACTAGTTAATGACTAGCTAAACTCAAGATGAAAAACCAATATTCTAGCATAAAATGATAAGGTTGTTGTAAACACTTGTCTGTAGAAAATTATATCAGCCTAATTGATGTAAAATTCAATGTATTACATCAAGAAAATCAGCCACTTAAAGCCCCTCAAACTTTTCCAAAAAGTGTGCAAGACCAAGAAGAATAAGTGAGAAAAATCCAATGGTTGATAAGAGAATTATTCAAGCAAATGAGTTAGGGTTTCTGCAACCCTAATGGCTGAAGATGTAATTTTATAACAGAAGAAAGAAGTATCCCCTTTATGGGGACTCCCTAGTGCCTATGAGGTGCCCAAGGCACAAGGAATACAATCCAATTTGCAAGAAGTAAAAATGACCAAAAATCATGTTTCCCAATGCAATATTTTATTTCTCCAATGCAATAATAAATGACTAGCGCTCTTAATTATTGGGTTAATGGGGTCATGCAAATAAAGAGCTAGAGAAGCTACCTTCTTGGGGGTGTAAAACCTCTTACTTCCCAAGGAAATATTCTCTATCTAGGGTTCAAGGTAAGAGGGTGTATTCCCTTATACTTCTCTTAGCAAACCCTTGTTTAACCAATAACATGAAGCATAAAATGATGAAGACTGTGGTGGGGGTGTATGCCCTTATACTTTCCACCTAGATCCTAGCACAATAGCCTTGACTTGAAAAAAATGATAGCATGAAATTAAAAATAATACCAATTTAAGGAAAAATGCCAAGATAATCTACCACAATAGCAAGAGATGAGCCTTCCCAGGCTAGCGCATCACTTCCAACAACCATAACATCAAGAGACAACCATAAACTTGAGCTACGAGAGACAAGTTTTCCAAAGATGGTGAAAATTCCAAAACAATACTTATCACAAGAGGAGAGTTATGATCAAATGAGATCTTATGATCTCTTATTTATACAAAATGTCATTGTTGACTATAAAAATCACAATGAGGAATTTCGCCTGCAAAGTATTGCTAAAGCCTATTATTTAAACTATGCTAATAAAATATAATACTAGTAGGTGGGACCCCCTTGTAAACTGGAGGCTCAGAGATAGTCATATCACACATTTTATGATGTTGTTTCGATGTTGCTAACAGGGTGTTATATGGTTGATGATGAGGTCTTAGTTTCATTTTGATATAATGACAGGTGGATGATGCATTTTATGGGATGTTTTGTTATTCAAAGCTTTAATTTTATGTTATGATTGGCATATATTTATAGTTGTTATATTTGATCATGTCACCATGATTATTACCTGGCTACACCTGTACTGAAATATGTTAGTAAAAACATAAACAAAAGAAAAAGGGAAGAACTTACAAAAAAATCCAAAGGAAAGTGCCTATGTTATGTTATGTTAGAAGTTAGGTGCAAATAAGATGAAAACAAGTTAGTGTTAATCCTAACTATTAATGGTTAGTGACTATGTTATTTGCATTTGAATTATATTGAGTGCATTTGATATGGAAATGCATTTGGTATGGTATGGAAGGCTTGCAATGGTTAATATGAATTTTTGGGTGGCGCATTTGGCAAGCAATGTGGTCACATATTTCAATGGTTTGGAATTTATGGCATGGTTAAGTGTATTAGTGATTGTTTGTTGTCATGTACTTAGAAATTGAATGAAGAGGAGATGGAAGCAATGTCCAGTAAATGCATGTCACTCCATACTCCCCCCATCAAGTCGTCACCCTAGTATGGTTATTGTTGCATTTCATTTTGTTGGTGGTTAAGATCTGAGATTCAAGCCTGGGAAGGAAGTGCTCATGCAGCTTTCCCATTTTTAAGCTATCGGTTATAGGTATGGTTCTTTTCACCCATCCATGAATTTCTCTATGTGTATGAACGAACAATGGCTCAATAATGCTTTGGTTTGTGTTTTCCTGAGATTGGAAATTGTGTAAATGCATGGTTCTTCTCTCTGGAATGACTGTGTGGTTATTCATTTTGCAAGTAAAATATTTGGTTGGTTGAGTTGTGCATTCGCTGGTTGTTCTGTGTGGTGAAAATCATGATAGATCTATATAGTTTTGAGTGGATATGGGTGTTATCGCTCTATGTTTTTTTGGAGGGTTTTGCTCTATTTATACTTGTTGGATGCTTCCTCACAGTTATGAGGGTAACCATGTCCAGTCATATTCAGGTTGTTGTGTGGTTGATATGTATGTTTTTCGGATTGCCTTTTTTTCATTGTGTATTTTCTAGAGTCATGGTCGTGGGTTTATTCACATGGTCGTGGGTTTATTTATGTGGTATTGGAATCAGCGTATCTCAGAAGTCGGTCTTAGGGTGGCCATTATGCCAAGATATATGTTTTATGGTTTATTGGGTGATATACGTTATGCCTCGGGTCTGCATTCCAACTGGCATTGTCATCAAATGAAATGGAAAATGGTTATACCTATGTGTGTTATGGGTACTTGCTACTGTCTAGTGGGAATTTGCTTCTCCTCTGCATCGTTGTCCTACCCTACCCGTCATTGAATAGTTGTTCCATTGGACAAATCGGGAGTTATAAGGAACCCTATGCTTGTATCGAAGGGTCTCTTCCTATGGGTTGATATGTTTGGAATACCTCCAGTCTCTCAGTGTTATTGATGATCGAGCGAACCCTTAATGACTTCCTTGTATGCATTGTTATAGAGCTCATTTTTTTTTTTAAATCCCTAACTGTCTTACTCAAATCGGGCATCTTTCTAATTTTCAAATATTGGTTGTAAAATGGAGTGGTTATGACAGTTGCGTCGAATACCTAGCTCATCTATTTGATTAAATTAGTTGATTGGGAATCAATGATAATGTGCAGTCAATAGTTTTCTCTTCTCATTATGCTTTCAATCAATGTATTCTTACAACACGGTGTCAATTGCAAGTTGGTGACTGTTGTGTGTTTCACTAGTCCCGATCGAAATCATGGCAAATTGTGGAAATTGATGACTATTGTGTGTTTCACTAGTCCCAATCGAAATCATGGCAAATTGTGGAAATTGATGACTGTGATTTCATTGTTTCACTGTGTATCTATTATGGAGGCATCGTGCATGTTTTATTTAATTACATCATCAGTGATGAAGCTTAGGTTTTGTATTATGGTTTGATTGCAAAGTTTTATTGGATAATATAATGAAAAATGCATGAAATCAGGCAAGTGTTAGAAGTCTGTGCAATTTGAAAAAGGGACCTGTGTATATGTTTCATTTGGGTGATCACAAATTATGGACAGTGTTTGATATTTTATAGTGATATATGATGGATAGAGATGGAGCAGTGTTGACGTGTGTTTCTTTTGATTTTGTTTTAAATGAAAGGAAAGGAATTAGAGACCAAGTATTCTTTTAACAAGATTGTTTAAAGTCATAATGATTATGATTATGTTTACAGACTATGTTAATTGAAGTTTTGAGGAAATTGAATGTGGGACAATGAACATTTTTTATACACATTAATTGTTAAATTGGTATTGGTATCTTTTTGTATTGAATACAGAGTTGTTTTTATGGATTACTTTATTTGTTTTATGAACAGTATTTGTTTTTTCCCTACCATTATCTCACTTTTTCTCACATTACAAGTCCCCTCTCCTTCCCATATTCACTATCCACTCATTGTTCTTAAAATCAATTTATATTTAAGTTAAACTTTGTATTATAACAGTTAAAGGATGGCACAAGGATGAGTTACAATGATATATTTTTTTGATTTACAATACAGTTGATTGTTTGATGATTTGTTGAGCAGTAATCATGATCTACTCCCCTTCATATTACCACTTTTCACTCAATACAATCCCTCACATATCCCAAAACCCTTATTCACCCTCTACTCATTGACAAGTATTAAATGATTTTTATGGATTGGATTGCATGAGTCAGATGTGTTGTTGAGCCAAGCTTTGTTTCATATTTAAAGAGATGTCATGTATGGTTGTTGAAGAAACTAGTTTCTAATCAATAATGCATACATGATTGAGATTTTTCAGCAGAGGTAGCCATGGTCAAGGTAACAGAGGAAGAGGAAATTGGAACAGGGGCCCTATAAGGCCAAGATTTTCTATACATTTTGATGCAAAC
>JZKD02S1674331.1:594620-605062 GCA_000966675.3 Picea glauca | reverse complement strand
AGATAACATCAAAGAAAAGAAGGAGAATTTTAGAAGAAAAGAAGGAGAATTTTAGAAGAAAAGGGAGCTAAATTAAGGTCCCAGATGATGGCAGCTGCCCTACCATATGGACGGCTCCTACAGCATTATAGGTGGATGACCTTTACATGCCTACATGTACTAGTATCTATCGAGAAAATTGAGGGCCGTTTTATTCACCATTCTAACTCATCTCCTCTATTAATTAATGTGAACTTCTCCTTTATATATGCAACGACTTCATCTCTACTTATCCTAATTACCAATTCTATGGAATTTTATGCTGTCCATACTTGATATCTACTAATCAACCTGGATTCTAAAGTATTCATGCTGTGAATGTACTTTCGTAGACATGTTGATGAGAATTAGTAGTGCCATTTGCAACGTACTGTATTTCTAATTGTAACTCCTAATTGCTTTTAGGTTTTAGCTTTCTTCTTTGGAAGTATCGACACATGCTTCCAAATTTTACTTAAGTGATGAGCATCCACCACCTATCAAGAGGTGGGATGCTGTTTATGTTGTATGTGTAACAGCCTTGATTACTCATCCACGGAACAAACAACGACCCCCTTGTTGGTATTGTGCTCATATCAATTGGTAACAAAGTCTTAAGATTACAATCTCTTTAGAGTTTTGCAATTCCGACCTAAATTGGATTCTTTTTCATGCCTGGGATTCTCCTTTAGCTCTCAATTCCAAGCATTTCTTATCAACCATTTCTTGTGTCTTATTGCTCATTGTAAAACCTCTAGTGACTCTTGAGACACTAAGGACTTTAGTGTTGCTCAAGTCCCGACAACAAGTTCAGGAGTAGCAATGTCTCTTGCAAGATTCTTAATATGAAAAATGAACCAACACAAAAATCAACACAAGAATATAGAAAATACCCTTAAGGTAGGGCAACACCAAAAGTTACTCCTTAAGGAAGGAACCACTCAATAAACAATGCTTGTTATGCCCAATACAATGATATGCATGTATATATATATATATATTCTCTCTCACTAGTATTCCTAGGAGACCATGCCAACTACGTCTTATTATTACATTCCATAAATTATTATACACCAATTACCTTGTGGGCCTTATTCAATGAGTATGGCCACATTACATTAATTAATGAGTTCACACACCAACTACCTAGTGGGAATTATTCAATGATTATGGCCACAGTACATTAATTAAACATTAATTAACCTCCCTAGGTACCTAACATTCTACCCTCCTTCATATGTTTTGTCCTTGAAAAATGAGTGTAACCCTATATTATGATCTTTTAAGCAACGTATTCAATTGGTACTGATCATGTCCATCCTAATGAAATCTGTTTATGGGACCCATATTTCGCTATGCCACCTCGATATTGACTATGATTACTCCTTTGGTTTCCTGTTGTTGTTGTGCTACTCCGATATCCTGACCCATTGCTTTTATTCCTCCATGTACCTCTATAATCAATGCTTTTCTAGTTCTACATAGGTCCATAGTAGGTCTGTTGATGCTTGCCTCAACGAATGTTGTTTCTCATGATTGTGTGGGTGGCAATATGCAACAACCTTCGTTATTTGTTCTTCTTTCTTTAACTCTTCAACCCGTTGTTCCTTTGATGTATGGTGCTCCATGGATTGTTTCTCATGTTTTCCCCTTCTATGCCCTTTTTTCAGTTCTTCTTGGGGCTCTTCTTTAGGTGCTTCCGTGGGCTCTTCTTTTGATTCGTCCACAAACTCTTTGTCTGATTTGTTTGTAGATTTTGCAAATGGTTTCCCTGCAATGACTTCTTCATGTTTTGCCTTGGTACCTTGCTTTTTAAGAAGAGAAATATCTTTCATTGTGATTTTCTTTTTCTTGTACCAAAGATTCATAAATTTCTTTTACACATCAATATTAACTGTACCCACTAAGCCCATTAAAGGGTGTCTTAGAATAATATCCACATCATCCATATCGATGGTGTAAAAATATGAATGCAAAACATATTTATCCATGGTAATCTTCAAATCCTCAAAAATCCGAACATTCTTGCCCTCAACTTGTGTGCTTTGTGGGACCTGCAATCTTTTGGTCAAGTCAACATTGATGAAATTATGCATGTTGCTAGGGTTTATGGAAATAAGGAGCTTCTCTCGCTCAAGGCATCCATGAACCTGTAGTAGGATTTTTTCAAATGAAATTAAACCCCTTTGGATCCAAGGTGTCAAGCGACTTCCACCATATGGAAGCATCAACCCTAGATTAAAGTATAGAATGTATTCCATTGAGTCAAAGATTTTAACTTAATACCATTTATGTATTCTTCAATACAAGGACCATGGGATTTTCCTGTGTAATTGTTAAAATTAATGCAGCTGCAAGAGCCATTCTCCGGGAGGATGGAAAAGACCCTAGTTGTGATCTAGGGCCCCCAATACACTCCTGGGGTTCTTGGTCGGGGACCAAGCAGCTAGAGCCATGGAAAAAGACCCTAGTTGGACCGCCAGTGTATTTCTGGGGTTCTTGGTCAGGGACCAAGCAGTTTGATGATATAAGTCCATAGATGTGTACTAGGGCCTCTCGATGTGTTCCAGGGAATCCTTGCTTAGCGCTTGGATTGATACTTGGTTGTGTACCTTGGTGGTTAAGACCCTAGTTATGATCTAGGGCCCCCAGATGTGTTCTGGTGTATCTTGGTCTGGGACCATGCAGATTCTTGGTCTGAGTACCAAGCCGAGATGATGTGTGACCTTCTTCTCTCCCAGGATGGTCCATGTGACCTAGGAGCAGTTAAGAAGAAAGGCATGATCACGTCATTAGCCTTCCTCGTATGCTAGGATGATAAAAAGCTTATAAATTATATCATGGGACTCATGTGGACAAAATGCCATTAAAGAAGGACTTGACTTTTTGACTTTGTCTTCTTGTTTATTGATAAAACCCTTTTGCTTGAGTTATTACCCTCCTAAATTTATGATTGGTTTAGACTTTACTTTTTCCTAAAGAAAGGTGGCCGCCTTGATCTTGAAACCCACCTCATCGATTTGATTTATTTTTGTTGACTTTACCACTTGATGTTTTAATTGGTGAAATATTATTTATTTTTTTAAAAGGGGTTAACCTAACCCTAAAGCTATGTCAAGTGGACTATTATGTTAACCCTATTTCATCTACCTAAAACTATATAAAGGAGCGGCCTCTCCCTCACTTGACACACTTGATCATATGATCTTTTCTCCTCCAAGCTAACGTTGAGACTGAGGTTTTGCTGCAACTCCTTTTGGACAGGTTTACAAGGGTCTCCTCTTGCGTTTTCTTGGTATGTTTTAGCCTGTCGTGGGTCTTTCCTGCTAACCGTTTCATTTCCCGAGCTTCCCGCTGGACTGATTGGTGTCTTCCTTGCTTGCCGTGGGTTTCTCCCTGCCAGCTGTGACTGTTTTGTGTCAACCGCTTGGACCTTTGGGGCCTTCCCTACCTGTTGTGGGTGTAACTCAGCTAGCTTGGACTGTTGGAGCTTGCTGCTGACCCATTGGAGGTCTTCCTTGCCTACCGTTTGGGTTTTCTGGTCTTCTGTTGGTTTATTGGTGCCACCTTGCTCATCCCAACCAACCGCCTTGCTTTTTCAGTCAACATTTTTGGTATTGTGAATGTTTTGATGAGGATGATTTTGGACTGTTGGTATTTGTCTCTGTTTAAAGTAGAAATCTGTGTTTTTGGGATGAAAGTGTTGAATCAACCTAAGGCTGATTGTGGGTTTATTTTCGAGCCCCAGGTCGGATAGTGATTTTTATTTTTTAGCTCTAATACTTTTTTTTTTACAAGAACTGGGAAATATATATTAAAAAGTGTGGATAAATCCACTGTATTACAAAAACAGGCCCATTAGAGCCCTTCGAGAAGTAAAGACTTTGAAGCTTGCAAATACTAAAACAAAATTGGTGTTCACAGAGTTTCCACCTTCTCTAGCTATACTGCATTGATTGTATTTCGCAGAATACAATCTATAAAATTCTTCGTTGATATTTATCCAAAAGAAAAACATGACATCTGAATTTTAAAAGAACTCAACTACCCGGTTCCATTTTGATCTTTGAATGGCCTTGCTGCTCCCAAATTGAGTCTGGATGGGACTCGTTGAGGTCCGGAATTTGGTTGACTGTGACTGAATTTACATTCTTGGATGCTCCTTGGGTGCTTTCCGGTGTGCTTGGTTGCTGACGAGTTCATTCAAGCTGATCCAAACAGCGCTGCATTGTCTCCATACTGCTACGCTGCTCTTCAATTTGACTCCTCTGGGCATAACTTTCATCGTGAAGCCTTTCAATTAAGTGTTTGTGTTGAGAGAGGGTTTCAAGTTCGAATGTTAGAGTGGAGCTGAGCGCTCCCATCTAAATTCGCGTCCTTTGGCAGCCCACACATTCCTCCTCGAGTTCCTGTTGACCAGAGCCAACAAGAAGGCCCTTGACACCCTGCATATATACTAGTGTTGGTGCGCTTTGATTCCTCTGAGAATTTTCCAAGCTGCTAAGGGGGCCGCAAAGCTGCAGGGAATTGGGTTTTCTGTGTAATGGAAAAAAGAAAGGCGGAGCCAAAATCAGCAGAGACCACTGGGTGNTGGGTTTTCTGTGTAATGGAAAAAAGAAAGGCGGAGCCAAAATCAGCAAAGACCACTGGGTGGAGCAAAGACAAGGTGGAGGGCGAGGTGGTGGGCGATTCAAGGAATAACGAGGGGGAGCCCAAAAACTTTGGGAGGAGAAACTCTGATAGACAAATGATAAAGAACAACCTAAGCAGTAAAGGGAGAGCACTGGTCGAAAATGGCTTACCAAAACCACAAATAGACTTTTCCCCTGCAAGGACGAGTACTGGCCGAAATTCCCCCATGTAACGATCAATGTTGAGTTCGTGCCAAACTGAAAGGTCACATAATGTACACGAGGCCTTCATATCCGCGGGCTTGGGTCTGGACCTAACGTCATCTTGACAAATCACCTGCGCGTCTGGGTTGATGCACGCACGAATCTCGATCCATCTGTGTTGGAGCCTTCATCCCTTGTGTTCCTATGAGCTCGAATGGATGGAATAACTGACCACCTGAAACCATGATGAAGTCGTCACATAAACTGTTAACCGCGGCTGTACTTGGCCGGTGAGACGTCGAGATCACACTTGCCACCCGTCTGCTCCACCATTCCCCACTGTCGCTGGCCTACTGCACGTGCCTGCTCCACCTGTCCTCTTTTGTGCTGGAGCTCTAATAAGCACCACCTCTAACCTTTGCGCGCTAGCTCCTGGTCATGTGATGCATTAGGTTAAGGGGGCTAAGGCTTCAACACCCTCCACGCCTAAGGTTTCAGGAGGTTTCCCGATGGCTTCATTCACCAATTTATCTGCTGCCGTGTTGCTTTCCCTCAGAATGTGAAAGAATGTTGGCTTGAGGGACTTTGAGTCTACTCGTATTCGATCAATTATTCTTTTTAGGCTCAAATTTTTTGGGTCTATGCCCTGGACCATCATCCTTATAACTGTCTTGGAGTCGCCTATAACATTCAGATTGGAAATTTGGCGGGTCTTTGCTAGTTGGAGGCCTTTGAGTAATGCATAAGCCTCTGCTTTATTGTTGGTGTCTTTCCCGATATTCCAGTAGTAATTTAAAATTCGTTTTCCTCCGGGTTCGTAGAGAACCCCCCCCGCATCTACCTCCCTTGTTTTCAACCCTAATACTTGAGAGTGACTTGGATTGTAGTTATTCAACTTGCTGAGTTTGGTTTTGGTTTCCTATCCTAAGAGTTCTTCTTGGCATTTGTCCCTTGATCATGATGAGATCTACCTTGAGGGTTTGATCCATGATTTTCTAAGCCTTTCTGAGCATACATTGGAGGAAGGCAACAACAACAAATCAGGTACCTTTGTTCTTTGTTACAGCTAAGGTAATACTCAGATCTGTGTTATGTATTAATGCTGTTAGGTTATGCAATTAAAACTTGTTAAATGTTTTGCTGGTCAAAATTTCACTAGCTAATGATTTGAAAAATATAAAAATCTCTGTTTCTAGTTAGCCTTTTGTATTTACCCTTAAATTCTTGTTATCCCCGATTTTTAGGGATAACTAGGAGATCATGTCTCGAGGCCCACAGGTCCTAGACATGGAGTACCGAGAGCAGGATTGACTTGAGTATGGCTCTGGAGGGCCCATCATTTTCTTCTTCGATCAGCTTTGTCTTGTCAGCAACAACAACATCCATCACCATTGGCTTGGTCTTGTATCAGAAGAGGTTCTTGCTCCATGAGGTAATTGGTCCAGGTATCATGGTATGTGTCACTTTTGATCATTGAAACCTTTAAATATATGCATCTGATTCCTTTTATCTCTAACAACTGCTTGGATGTTACATTAGCCCACTTGACCATGCTTGGGGAGATTGACAGGGTGCCCTAGCAAGCCTGTGCCCATAGGTCTTGGTTTTCCACTGGGGGGATTTCTAAAAAGCCATCGTCTACTCCCATCATAGCACCACCATTTCATCTTGTCTCTCACTCATTTATCCCATTCCCCTTGTCCGAGCATTGGGTTGACCTGTTTGGTAGGATTGGACCTTATCTCATGGGAAGAAGGGGCTAAAGGCCCAGAAGGTAAGAGCAGCTGGTAAAAGATAAAAGCCTAGAAATAAAACCTCGAGATGCTTCGCCCAGGGATCCTCGAGAAGGCAATAAAGGGGTTCTCAACAAGAAACAAGAGGGACCCGAAAAATAACAAACAAGACCTAGTCAAGAGGATAGGGGGTCTCATCACGAGCCAACCTATTAGGTTCATGGGTACCTAACAGTATGACGTTTCCACCATCTGTTTACCACGCCATGGCAATGACCTTTGGTTGCATGGCCAAGGGAAAGGGGGTCTCATCACGAGCCAACCTTCTCATTTCTGTGAAAGTACTTGCGGGTAACACTGTCAACTCTGGTCATCATGCCAAGGCAGTGTCCTCTAGTTAGCCCTTGGATAAAAAAAAAAAGAAGAAGAAAAAACAAATAAAAGAATAAGACAAGAAAAGAATAAAGGCAAGAACGGGCTTGGAAAAAATGCATCCATGACAGGTACAACTCGCCTTCTACAACGGCACCCACAGATAACATTATGCATTCTTGGCTCTCATTTCACCCACATGTCTGGACATCCCCTAGCCACATTGCCTCACTTACATGGCTTGGATGAAATCTTCCTGGAAACTTTCCTTTTCTTGTGGATACTAGCCCAATAGAACGTCTTGTCTTTTTCTCCAATCTTGTATTGTAGGTTTTTGTAATATCTTTGAGCTATTGACCGATGTATCAGGGTTTTTATGCATATGTTTAATAATATTAATGATGAAATGTGATTGACATTGCTATGATCCCTGTGACTAATGAGCCCATGGAGGGCATAGCTTTTGATGTGCAGGACCATGCCCGACGGACAAGTACCATTTGGACCGATACACATGGGGAGATGATCAGTTTGGACCTCCATGGGGCTGAAGAGCCCACCAAATGGATGCTAAGACCCCATCAGGGGGAAGAGACAGGACGGTGTTTGATCAAGGTTTTGCACCGGAGCAGAAGAGGACGTTCCATCAGGGGCACTTTGGCTGAGCTGGACCTAGGGGGATTGACCCACTTGCAGTGGAACGTTAGCTCTAGATGACCCAGGACGTCACCAGGAGGCTTGTGATGTCATCATGACTCATGAGCATATGGCAGATGGACATGGTTCTTGACACGTGTGGCAGTTTGGAAGAGCTCAAGGAGGGCTAACGTTTGGCTTCTGGATGCTGCACTGGCCCTAGAAAGAGCTAACGTCTCCCTCAGGGGGGCTTGACGTCTCACTTTTTCTCAGTTAGGGTTTTAAAATGAACATTTAATGTAAAACAGTATTACTTTTGATATTCTGGCCTTGTCGGCCTTTTTATGACCTAAAAAGTAAATTAGGTCATTGATACACTATATATTGAGGAGTTTTAGCCTCATTTTATCGTGATTCATCACTCACTCATTAGTGAGGTCTGATTTTAGCGCCCTATTGGGGTTTTTGGCTGATTTAAGAGAGGCACACTTGTTGAAGGAAGACTTTTTTTGGCATTTATGGTGTTTCTCTTGAAGGAAGGTGTTACAACTAGGGTGCATGGTTATTTCTTCATGAATTGTAAGTGTTTTCTCTGCAAAACTTCTTATTGAATGGTTGTAGTCTAAATTTCTTGCATATTACTTATAGATTTGCTGAATCAAAACCCTAGNTTGACATTGCTATGATCCCTGTGACTAATGAGCCCATGGAGGGCGTAGCTTTTGATGTGCAGGACCATGCCCGACGGACAGGTACCATTTGGACCGATACACATGGGGAGATGATTAGTTTGGACCTCCATGGGGCTGAAGAGCCCACCAAATGGATGCTAAGACCCCATCAGGGGGAAGAGACAGGACGGTGTTTGATCAAGGTTTTGCACCGGAGAAGAAGAGGACGTTCCATCAGGGGCACTTTGGCTGAGCTGGACCTAGGGGGATTGACCCACTTGCAGTGGAACGTTAGCTCTAGATGACCCAGGACGTCACCAGGAGGCTTGTGACGTCATCATGACTCATGAGCATATGGCAGATGGACATGGTTCTTGACACGTGTGGCAGTTTGGAAGAGCTCAAGGAGGGCTAACGTTTGGCTTCTGGATGCTGCATTGGCCCTAGAAAGAGCTAACGTCTCCCTCAGGGGGGCTTGACGTCTCACTTTTTCTCAGTTAGGGTTTTAAAATGAACATTTAATGTAAAACAATATTACTTTTGATATTCTGGCCTTGTCAGCCTTTTTATGACCTAAAAAGTAAATTAGGTCATTGATACACTATATATTGAGGAGTTTTAGCCTCATTTTATCGTGATTCATCACTCACTCATTAGTGAGGTCTGATTTTAGCGCCCTATTGGGGTTTTTGGCTGATTTAAGAGAGGCGCACTTGTTGAAGGAAGACTTTTTTTGGCATTTATGGTGTTTCTCTTGAAGGAAGGTGTTACAACTAGGGTTTGCATGGTTATTTCTTCATGAATTGTAAGTGTTTTCTCTGCAAAACTTCTTATTGAATGGTTGTAGTCTAAATTTCTTGCATATTACTTATAGATTTGTTGAATCAAAACCCTAGGTGACAAGCACATTTAATTGGTCCTTGTCTCATGTCCCCTGATAGAGAAATTTTCAGCCATTGAAGAGAGAGCCTAGCCATAGCTACACTCTCATTTCTNGGGTTTTTATGCATATGTTTAATAATATTAATGATGAAATGTGATTGACATTGCTATGATCCCTGTGACTAATGAGCCCATGGAGGGTGTAGCTTTTGATGTGTAGGACCATGCCTGACGGACAGGTACCATTTGGACCGGTACACATGGGGAGATGATCAGTTTGGACCTCCATGGGGCTGAAGAGCCCACCATATGGATGTTGAGACCCCATCAGGGGGCAGAGACAGGACGATGTTTGATCAGGGTTTTGCACCGGAGAAGAAGAGGACGTTCCATCAGGGGCACTTTGGCTGAGCTGGACCTAGGGGGATTGACCCACTTGCAGTGGAACGTTAGCTTCAGATGACCCAGGATGTCACCAGGAGGCTTGTGACGTCATCATGAGCATATGGCAGATGGTCAGGGTTGTTGGCACGTGTGGCAGTTTGGAAGAGCCCAAGGAGGGCTAACGTTTGGCTTCTGGATGCTGCACTGGCCCTAGAAAGGGCTAGCGTCTCCCTCAGTGGGGCTTGACGTCTCACTTTTTCTTAGTTAGGGTTTTAAAATTAACTTTTAATGTAAAACAGTATTGCTTTTGATATTCTGGCCTTGTCGGTCTTTTTATGACCTAAAAAGTAAATTAGGTCATTGATACACTATATATTGAGGAGTTTAAGCCTCATTTTATCATCATTCATCACTCACTCATTAGTGAGGTCTGATTTTAGTGCCCTATTGGGGTTTTTGGCTGATTTAAGAGAGGCGCACTTGATGAAGGAATTTTTTTTTGGCATTTATGGTGTTTCTCTTGAAGGAAGGTGTTACAACTAGGGTTTGCATGGTTATTTCTTCATGAATTGTAAGTGTTTTCTCTGCAAAACTTCTTATTGAATGGTTGTAGTCTAAATTTCTTGCATATTACTTATAAATTTGCTGAATCAAAACGCTAGGTGACAAACACATTTAATTGGTCCTTGTCTCATGTCCCCTGATAGAGAAATTTTCAGCCATTCAAGAAGAAAGAGAGAGCCTAGCCATAGCTACACTCTCATTTCTTCTTCTCCCTGAGCTAGCCGTATTGTCTAGAAGCCAAAGAGAGTGAGACGTCCTTGGCCTAGTTCTTCTACACTAGGGTCGTACCATTCTAGGGTTTGCTGAAAAGGCCTTGCTGTAGCAACACCTTGCCTCTTCAAACCCTC
>JZKD02S1674331.1:580460-590984 GCA_000966675.3 Picea glauca | reverse complement strand
TTGTATCTTAGATTGCTCTAGATTTCATGATATGTGCTTGGACATTATGCCTTTTGCCCTGCTTCACCTTGGTGGTTGACATTGTGCCCTAGTAAGTGGTCTTCTTTGGGAATGGATTTGCTACTTGGAAATCCCTTAATCAGCGATCGTACCGTTCCCAACCATACTTACCATTTTCCATCATTATTCCCCTCCGGTTCCTTATCTCTTGAGATTTTAGGGTGTATTGACCCAAGAAGGGGTTGTCCCTCATTCTATGGGAAGAAGGGGCTAAAGGCCTAGTGGGGTTGGTGTTCGGTAAAAGATAAAAGCCATATGTAAACCTTCCAGATGCTTCGCCCAGGGATCACCCAAGAAAGCAATAAAACGCTCATCTTTAAATAAAAGGGGACCCATAAAATAACAAAGAAATGCCTGAAAGGTAGATTGAAGGATAGGAGGTCTCATCACGAGCCGACCTATCACGTCCATGGATATCTAGTGGTATGACATTGTCATTATCTGGTCACCAAACCAGGGCAATGACTCTCAGTTGCATGGATGGGAGAAAGGGGGTCTCATCATGAGCCAACCTTCTCATTTCCATTAGGCCTTTGTGGGTGACATTGCCACCATCTGGTCACCACGCCAGGGAAATGACCTTCAACCTCTCCTTGTGCTAAAGAAAGAAAGATAAAAGGCAAATAATGGGCTTGGAAAAAGTGCATTGCGAACGAAGGTACAACACACCCTCTACAAAGGAACCCGTGAATGAGACACTATGACCCCTTGTATGTCATGAGCCTTATGCCCATTGAGTCTTGACCCCATCCACTTCATACACTCTACATGGCTTAGAGAGGGACCTCTAGGAGGCTCTCCTTGACCTAGAGTAAGATCTACACGATAGGATACCTCGTCAACCCACCCATACTTAAGCTTGACAAGTCGCATAGTGTCTTTGAGCTGTTAATCGTTTGATAGGGTAATCTTTGATGCACATGCTTAGATGGCTTGTTTATTGACTAGATCCACTTATCATGATGTTATGATTTGAGATCCTTGGAGGGTGTGTTCATTTGTCTTTGCAAGACCTAGCTGGTGGATATTTTTGGGAGAACAAGCCTAGCTTGGGATTCCATGGGGTTAGAAGCCCACAGGTGGGATGTCAGGGGCCCGCATGCCAGATGAGAGAGAGATGACTTGGACGGCCTTGATGATGACTTAGATGACCTGGGCCACCCATTGCATGCTAAACGTTTTTCCCAGGAAGGGCAAAACGTCCCATTTTCTTGCATGATGTCATGGTAGTGGGGGTTTGGATTTGGTGGTGAGGTGCCACTCACTTACACTTGGACGTTCTGATGAGAAGAGGGTTTTAACCAAGAAAGGATCCTCTAGATGCTTGACACATGGCCTTGGGAGGCCCTTCCATCTTTCTCCAACTCCAACGACCTCTTCAAAGTGGCAAAACGTCCCCTAAAGGGGTGACGTCATCCTTAATTAGGGTTTAATTTGTGCAAAAGATGAAACTTTAAGTGAATTGTTTAATATTATTATGTTAAGGGGGAAAGATTAGGGTTGTTGACCCCTAATCTTGTGTTTTACTCCTTATTTTGTGGACAAGCCATGTTGGCTAATTTTTGTATAAATAGAGATCATAAGATCTCAAATGAAATGATAACTTTCCTCTCACAAGAGGTATTGGTCTGAAATTTTCGACCCCCTTAGCTATTTAGCTCTTGTGCACTTGTGTATGGCTGAAATTTTGAATGGTTAATGGAACAAGTGATGCGCTAGCCTTGGAAGGTTATTTTCTAGCTCTTGTGGTGGATTATCTTAGCATCTCTCTTGATTTTGGTATGGTTTTTACTCTCTTGCTATCATTTTATTCAAGTCAAGTATTGTTGTGCTAGGAGCTAGGTGGGAAGTATAAGGGCATACACCCCCACCATAGTCTTCACCATTTTTGCTTCATTTTATTGCTTCATCTCATTGACAAGGATTTGCTAAGAGAAGTATAAGGGCATACACCCTCTTAGCCTAAACCCTAGCTTAGAGAAACTTGGCTTGGGAAGTAAAAGGGCTTACACCCCCAAGGAGGTAGTTTCTCCAAGCTCCTTGAGACTCCATTAACCCAATAGTAAAGACACTGGTCATATTTTTATTGCATTGGAGATATAAATTATTGTATTGGGAAACATGAATTTCGGTCTTTTTACTTCTTGCAAAGGTGGATTGTTTTCCTTGTGCCTTGGGAACCTCACAGCCATTAGGGCATCCTCATCCAAGGGCTACTTATTGTTTCTGTAATAAATTTGCATCTTCAGCCATTATGGCTGCAGAAACCCTAACATACTTGCTTGAAAAGCTCCCTTATCAACCATTAGTTTTGGCTCAAAACTTGCATACATATTCTGCTAGTCCTACCACACTTTTTGGCAAAGTTTGAGGGATTTCTAGTGGCTGATTTTCCCGCTGTAATACATGAAATATTACAGCCATAAGGCTGATATAATTTGCTGAAGACAACTGTTTACAACAGCCTTATCTTTTGTGCTAGAACTTGGGCTTTTCATCTTGAGTTTAGCTAGTCTTTCTCTTGCATTTCCTACTTGATATCTAGCACTTATTGAGCAGCTTCTAGTATCATTTATTCATTGATATATATTGTTATTTACTGCTGCAAATTAGGTACAGCAATCTTAACTTGTTAATCCAACTAACATATACTGTTGCAAGTTGTGTTTTCTTGTGTCTCAGGCAGGTACCATCATCCACCGAAACACTCTACTTGTGAGGCAGCCTTTACTTGACTTACAAGGCATCTTTCCCTACCCTTCCTTCCATTTAGACTTGACCTATAGTAGCTCCTTTTCCACTTCCTTCCATCTCTGTCTCAATCACCCTAGGGTCACTAGGATTGCCTCCCTAGAGTAACCTAGTCACCCTTGAAGTGCGGGACCTACATCGAGGTGACATTGGATGTAGGATTCCCATAGTTATAGCACTTGTTTCCTTGGTTGGGTCGGGCTTTGCCCAACCTACAATTTGTGCCATAGCATATCCTAATGGTTTTTGATGATCTAATTTATTCCTTGATTTTGAGGACTTATCAATTCGGCTAGGAGTGTTTCCATTTGATAACAGTGTGCTACATATGTTGGTGCTCCCTTGCAAATTATTTTTTCTATTTGGTGTGATGAAAGTTGAAACTACCTTTGTAGGGGCAAGGACAAAATCAAACATTCATATCTTTCATGTTTCCATTTAAACTTCATAAAATGTTTTCTAGGTCAATGGTGTATGTGCCCAGTTTCATTAACCAATTAGGAATCAATGCCTAAAACCATATCTACTCCTCCTAACAATAAGGCATAGTAATCATACTATGACTTGAAGTTTTGTATAGATAATGACACCTTGTGACATATGCCAACCCCTAAAATCATCTGTCCACCTACAACCATAACTTGAAAATCCTTGACTGAATAAACAAATAGATTTAATCTTTTGTTAAGATGTTTCAGTCATTTTGATAATTTTGATGTAATATTACTCTCGGGGAGGACTTTGAAATGCAAAAGTGTAGGAAGTGTGTATTTTTCTTTATCTTATGAATGAAAATTACAATATTTTTCTGAGGAAAAAAAATATCCCACTCCTTTGGGAATCCTCTCAAGGTAGATCAAACTATCTCATCTGGTGAGAGCTTTACTCCTACTGCAAGAAGTTCATCTAGTAGTTGTTTCACTTTGGTGAGATAGGTTGTGACACCTTCCCCTTTAGTCATCTTTGTGTGCTGAAGTCTCTCCTTGAGAGCCATGATTATGCTCTCGTGCTTAGCCTCAAACAACCCCTTCAGATGTGACCACATTTCATGAGTTGTTTGCTTCTCACCAATATTGGGTATGAGGTGACCCTTCACCCTGTCTAGGAGGATCCTCTAAGCTTTGATCTCTAGGGCATAATGCAATTCTTTGTCCTTAGGATCACTTGGAATTGTGGTTATCTTCTCAACAATATCCCATACCTTACTTCTTGAAGGGCATTCTTCATTCGGTACTGTTATCGCACAAGTTGTAGGTTGGGCAAAGCCCGACCCAACCACCAAGTGGCAACAACTTAAGGGACACTATACCCAATGTCACCTCGATATAGATCCCGCGCTTCAAGGGTGACTAGGTCACTCTAGGGAGGCGATCTCGGTGACCCTAGGGGGAAAGGGGTGTGAAAATGGAGATGAAAATAGTGAAGCCCCTAAAGGTCAATATTCTAGATGGAAACGGAAGGTTGATAATGAGTCTTAGGTTGTCTTGAGGTTGCCAGAGCCTTGGATGAATTTCCAAGAAATTTGTACCTACCCGAGACACAATGAAAACCACTATGGAGTATAATGTGTTAGTTGGATCAGCAAGTTAGGCTTGTTGTCCCTAATTTGCAGCAACAGATAAAAGTATGTATCAGCGAAGAAACAAGTATTAGAGTTGCTAACAAGTTGCTAAAATTCCAATGAAATGTGCTTGAAACAGAGTAGAAAATCACTAGATGACTTCACAATTTATAGCAATGAGACTTTAGCAATGAGTTATGGCTGTCATAAGAGATGTATGCAGAAGTAGTTTGCAGCCTTATGGCTGTAGGAAACTTGTTGTGACAGCAGTGAATCTAGCCACCAAAATCCAAAAAGAATCCACCCAAAAATTGTATTTAACCAAGTAGAATAAATTGGCAAATTCTTATCAACTTTTGATGGTAGAAAGGTAAGTTATGAGTAGAGTTATGTTAGGGTTTTCTGCAGTAAATGTACCAGATTTATGGCTGTAGCAAACCAGGGTCTATAACAGAAAACTTATCCAATCAAATCACCTCTTAGTTATCTCAATTCTTCCATACCAAGATCTTGGAGCCTGTTTCAATCCATACAAGGCTTTATTGATATAAACCCATGGATCACAAAACCCTCAGGTTGCTCGATATGAACCTCTTGCTCAACTACACCATTAAGAAAAGCAGTCTTAACATCCATTTGGTGAAGTTTCCAATCAAAAACTGAAGCAAGAGAAATGATGACTCTGATAGAGGTGTACCTGGCAACGGGAGCAAAGATCTCATCATAATCAATTCCCTCTTTATGAGAGAAACCACGAGCCACAAATCTAGCTTTGAATTTTTCAACACTGCCATCTGCTACATGCTTTATTTTGTAAATCCATTTAGAGGTCACTATTGATTTTCCTTGTGGTCTTGGGACCACTTCCCATACATCATTCTTCAATATTGACTCGTATTCTTCTACCATGGCATCCTTCCACACTTTATGCTTGATAGCCTCATCAAAAGTGGAAGGTTCTGAGTCAATCACAAGATTCAACTGAGCTACCAAACCTGAGTACTTATCTGGCTTCTTGCTTTATCTGAAAGTACCTTTAGGTGTTGCATGATTTTCTGCTTCCTTTAAAATTTCACGGCACCAAGTTGGCTTCCTTTTGATAGGAGGTTTCTCTAGGGGAAACTCAACAGAATCCCTTATGGGATCCACTGAAAGCTCTCTGGCCTCCTCCCTCTACTCATCTGAAAGTTGTGAATCTAAAGGCTCTGAAGTTGGAGCTTCCTGCTCCTTTGTATCACAGGGAAGTTCTCTAGAACGACGAAAGGCAGCTTCGTCATGGAAGGTCATATCTCTACTGACCTCTATATATTTTTCCCCTGGCACATAGATTCGATATGCTTTTGAGGTCTCATTGTACCCCACAAAAGTGCCTTTCTTTCCAGAGGGCTCTAACTTAGTCCTCTTTTCTTTTGGTACATGAATGTAGACAGGACTACCAAAAATTTTCAAGTGATCAAATGAAGGCTTCTTACTCATGAAAACTTCTTCTGGAGTTTTCTCTTCCAAGGCTTTATGAGGACACCTATTCTAGATATAGACTGCAGTACTTGCAGCTTCGGCCTAAAGAGACAACGGAAGATTCTGATCATACATCATAGCTCTAGTTGCCTCATAAATTGTTATGTTCTTTCTTTCTACAACCCCATTCTATTGGGGATTGTAAGGCACGGTCGGCTCCCTCTTAATCCCAGAAGCTCAACAGAGATCATCATACTTGTGGGAGTCAAACTCTTTTCCATTATCTGTTTTGAAAACACGGATATGTCTACCTGTCTGATTCTCAACAAGATTCTTAAAATCCTGAAATTTACTGAAGGATTCATCTTTAGTTTTCACAAAATAAATCCAAGTTTTACAAGAGCAATCATCAATAAAAATGATATAATAAAGACAACCATTCATGGACGGAACAGTCATAGGTCCATAGAGATGAGAATGAATAAGATCAAAGATACTATTAGTTTTTCTATTACTGTGAGGGTAAGCTTTCTTTGTATTTTTACCAAGAGCACAGCCTCTACAAATACTATCATGCTCAAAAGGAAAAACTGGCATACCTATCACCATCTTTTGCAAACCTAGGAGAGCATTATAGTTGAGGTGTCCAAACCTTTTGTGCCATAGTTCGCAGGGGTTCATCATCTCATGAGCTAATACTTAAATAACCTGACCTGAGACTTTGTAAAGTCCACCTTCTTGAACTTCGATTATCATGGCTGAGGTCATACTTTCATTTCAGGGCCACATAAGAGCCTTTCCTTTGGAGAAGGCTACTGTGTACCCTTTACTTTCTAGAATTGCAACTGAAATAAGATTTTTCTTTAAACCAGGAACATAAAGTTTCTTTAACATGAAATACATTACCTGACTGAAGCTGAAAAGAGGTTGATCCAACTCCTTTGATGGCATAAGTGCCATCATCACCCAATTCTACCTTCACATTGAACTTCTTATCTCGGTAGTTCACAAGGTTCTGTTTGAATCTTGTCATTTGCTTGAAGGCCCCGCTGTCCACTAACCAAATTTCTTCTGATTTGGTGACAACATCGGAGAGAGTTGAAACAAGATAACTCTCTCTGCGTTGCTCTTGTTCTTTAGAAATAGCTCTGGTTCTCTTTCTTTGAGGCTCTTCTTCCTCAGTTGCAACTAAAGCATGGAACCTACCTTTTCGTTTCTACTTTGAAGGAGGGTTCCTGTAGTCTTTTTCATATTGACCTAGCTTGTTATAGTTAAAGCATCTTACTTTAGAAAAATGAGAGTGAGGATGAGAATGCTTGCCTTGGGGTTTCTTACCTTTGCCTTTGTGCTGAGAAACCTCTTCCATTTCTTGGCTTTGGCGGAAAGAGCATGGTCTTTCACAGTGGAGGGTTCATTTCTTCTTTTAATTATGCCCTCTTCTTCCAAGCAATCATGCCATAATCTCTCGAAGTTGGGTTGAACTTCTCTTCCATTTACAGATGAGAGAAATGTCTCCCATGATTCTGGAAGACCATCTACTGTTGTTTGTACAAGGTCATCATGATCTACTGCAACTCCAATTGCTGCAAGCTGATCTCTTGTTGGGAAATTTTGGAAATGAAGGTAGGGATGGTTTCATCCTTTCCCATCTTTAATGTACAAAGTTGTTTCTTCAAGGTCCTCTTTTGAGTAGGGGCCTTCTTTTCATACAAGTTTGCTAGGGCATTGTTATTGCACAGTTTGTACTTGGATTAAAGGATAGTTGAAAGAGAGGCAAACTGGCGAAACTGAGACTATCCTACCACTATCACCTCAATAGGATAGCTCTTTTTGTTCAGGGTGGTAGGCCCAGGGGAGACATCCCCGGTGACCTGGGGTTTTGAGAAGGCAAAGGCTTATGGTTAAGTAGAAAGTTCCCCCCCCTCAAAAGTCACCATCGATCAGAAAGTCCGGCTAAACAGCCAATAAGAGTAAAGATAACCGGAAATAGTAACCAAAAGTGTACCTGCCCGAGACAAAGCAACAAGAAAACTATACATGTGCAAGATCACTTGCTTGGTTAGTACTTCATATAATCAAGGACTTTCTAATATAAAGCAATTGATAGACAATATTGATGAAGCAAGTCAACGATGTACAATAGCAATGATTACAATATATATCACTTCACAATAAATGCTTAAGAAGAAACTTCACAATGTGCAATGGCAATTTATCATCAATGTAACAATAACAACATTAGAAGCAACGCTTAGCCAATCTTTCAATTGCTTTAGAGATACAATAAATGTTGTATGGATATGATTATAACACAAGTAGATGACAGCAGCAATAGGGTTAGTGAGTGTTAGTCTCAGCTAGGGTTAGAAGGAGTTAATGACTGTTCAAGAGTATTTGGAAGTTGTGATAAAAGTACTCAAACATAGAAGGTCTTAGATCAGTGCGTTATTAGGGCAAATGGAATCAAAATAGTTTCAAATGTTTAAGGGCAGAAATGATAATGATAGGGCTAAAGACAAGAGGGTTTAATGTTGAAGTGTTGCTAAGGCAAGGCTTCAACAATTAAACCCTGAGGGAAAAAGGCTCACTAAGGTGTAGAAACCCTAGGCCTTAGTGCTTTTTCCTCCTTCTCTAGCTCAAAAACAAGTTAAAACAGCTAGCTTGAGTAATAGATGGTTGAGCTAAAGAAGGAGGAAAACGCACTAAGGCTTAGGGTTTCTACACTTTAGTGAGCCATTTTCCCCTAGGGTTTGATTGATGAATCCTTGCCTTAGCAACACTTCATCATCAAACTCTCTTGTCTTTAGCCCTACCATCTATTACTCAAGCTAGTCGTTTTAACTTGTCTTTTGAGCTAGAGAAGGAGGGAAAAGCACTAAGGCCTAGGGTTTCTACACCTTAGTGAGCCTTTTTCCCCTAGGGTTTAATTGTTGAAGCCTTGCCGTAGCAACACTTCAACAGTAAACCCTCTTGTCTTTAGCCCTATCACTATCATTTCGTCCCTTCAACATTTGCAGCTATTTTGACTCCATTTGCCCTAATAACGCACTAATCTAGGACCTTCTATGTTTGAGTACTTTTATCACAACTTCCAAATACTCTTGAACAATCATTAACTCCTTCTAACCCTAGCTTAGACTAACACTCGCTAACCCTATTGTTGTTGTCATCTACTTGTGTTATAACCATATCCATGCAGCATTTATTGTATCTCTAAAGCAATTGAAAGATTGGCTAAGCATTGCTTCTAATGTTGGTATTGTTACATTGATGATAAATTGCCATTGCACATTGTGAAGTTTCTTCTTAAGCATTTATTGTGAAGTGATATATATTGTAATCATTGCTATTGTACAGCGTTGACTTGCTTCATCAATGTTGTCTATCAATTGCTTTATATCAGAAAGTCCTTGATTATATGAAGTACTAACCAAGCAAGTGATCTTGCACATGTATAGTTTTCTTGTTGCTTTGTCTGGGAAAGGTACACTTTTGGTTACCATTCGTACTTCCAGTTATCTTTACTTTTATTGGCTGATTAGCCGGACTTTCTAATCGGTGGTGACTTGTGAGGGGGGAAAACTTTCTACTTAGCCATAAGCCTTTGCCTTCTCAAAACCCCAGGTCACCGGGGACATCTCCCCTGGGCCTACCACCCTAAACAGAAAGAGCTATCCTATTGAGGTGACAGTGGTACGATAGTCTCAGTTTCGCCAATTTGCCTTTCCTCCATCTATCCTTTACTCCAACTACAAACTGTGCAATAACAGGCATCAAAGCATTCCTTTGTTGTCCTTAAGTGAGCAATAAGAGGCAGCATACTATCTTTAACTGAGTCAAAAATGACCCTCTTGGCTTTGGCCTGCCTCTTCTTATAGGTTGCTCCTCCTGCATTTGTAGCAGGTTCTTCCACTACCCTAGTATCCAGCTCATCCAAATCACTTTCTTCCAGGATATTGAAGACCCTAGCCTTCCAGGCATTGAAGTTTGGAGACCCTTCAAGCCTATCTTCTACTTTGACTGAAGATGAAGCCATACTGAAAACTGTTTACAGGAGAGATCTGACACAAAACAAACTCACTGCTAATCTGAAAAACAAACCCTTAATAGAGGATCTACGCAGGTTCAAAATTATGCCACAAATGAGCTCTTTTCACGCCCTAAGCTCTAATACCATGTTAGAATTGTTATCGCACAATTTGTAGGGAGGACAAAAGCTTGAAGTTTGTAGGTCAAACTGGCGTAACAGGAACCTATCCCACCCAATGTCACTACGATGGGGAAGTTCTTTCTCTTTAGGGAGGTTAGGCCCAGGGGAGACAACCCCGGTAACCTGGAGTTTTGAAGAGGCAAAAGAGTAGTAGGTCAAAGACAAGTTTTCCCCCTTCACAAGTTACCACCAAAAGATAGTCCCGGCTAAACAGCCAATAAAGATGAATAATAACCAAGTAGAGTCCCTACCCGAGAACAAAACAACAAACTGATATATGCAGGTCTTGGTTAGCACTTCATGTATATTAATGACTATCTAATATTTAAATAAGCAATTATGGCAATAAATATTGACGAAGTCAATGTTTATCAATATAGCAATGCAAATAATATCACTTCCTCAATAAATACTAAAATGACATGGCATTCAATGTAACAAATCAACACACCATCTAATAAATGCCTTTAACTACCATTCAATT
>JZKD02S1674331.1:509819-542669 GCA_000966675.3 Picea glauca | reverse complement strand
TAGAATACCTGCAATCTGAAGAAAACCAAATACAGAAACCAATCTTTACCAAACTAATGCCCTGTTAGTTCCTCCATAGGCAATGGCAACCAAGCCTGAATGTTTTTGGGACTCGCTTTGAAGCCCTCCACTAAAACCATTTTCGAACTCATTTTCCCAGTTGTGTGCCAACGAAGTCGGGCATACAACTAAAGCTCGTTTGACTCAAGGCGAATCTTTGATCCCTGTTTAGCAATGTTTTCAAAGTGATCTTCCACGATGAGGGCAAAGTGAGGCGAACGAACTGTTTGAAACAAATGGCACAATCTCTTCAATCCATCAAACGCTCCTTTGAATATTTCATATCCTCATCAATGCTTGAACCTTTGTTTTGACACCTTGTGATGCTGCGTTGGATTAACCAAACCCTCCACGCGTCCTTTCCATGCAGGATTCAAGCAAATAGCTCTTTATAATGCATGCTTGGTGATTGAGATGTTTGGTGAATTTCAACAAATACACCTCATACATTCGATCAATACTCAATCAAGGCACTTGTGCAATGACTATAATGCTCGTCTTCTGCAATGATTTTGACACACTCATTCCTGTTGTGTGGCCAAAAGATCATGAGACATTCAAGAAACATAATAGCTCTTGAAATAAAACCACAACTCAGTTCCTTTGGATAAACATGAACATTTGGTGTGCGCGAGAGCACGATGATTTTAAATTTAAACTTGAAAAAGATTTCGGTGGTTAAGGGCCTTTTTCCATGTGCCTCTCATCCACCGAAAGGGTTCACTTTCGGTAGTTAAGTGGTCTTTTGGTAAACCCCTTAAACCACCGAAACCTGTAATTCAAAAATTAACAAGCCAACATCCAAAGTGATGGTTCTTTCAGCTGTACACTTCAAAAATAGACCTCCTAAGGTACTCTAAAATAATTAGAAAGAATTTTTTTGATTCATTTTATCACTTCAGATTTGAAAACCTAGCAGTGCTAATTTGGGAGATAACACCATCGATTTGACCCCCGCCGCACTGCTACCCAATGGTTCAGTCTATCACCACTCTTTGTTAGAAAATGAGGAGATCAAGTGTCAGATCCAAGAATTTCTCCACAAGGGGCACATCCGACCCATCTCATCACCTTGCGGAAGCCCAATCATGTTAGTGCAGAAGAAAGAGGGGACATGGCAACCATGCATTGATTACTGGGCCCTAAATAAAATCACAGTTAGGAACCGATACCCAATTCCCTAAATCGATGATCTCCTTGATCATCCTAAGGGAGCCAAATACTTCAGTAAGATTGATTTGAATTCTGGCTACGATCAAGTCCCAATAGAGAGGATAAATGTATGGAAGACTTCCTTCAAGTAAAAAGAAGTTCTTTTTGAATGGATGTTCATGCCCTTTGGTTTGACAAATGCCCCAACAAGTTTCATGAAGATGATGGATGATATCTTGTGGCCTTTCACCAATTCTTTTGTAGTGGCGTATCTGGATGACATCCTCATCTACAACAAGACTTGGGTGGAACACTTGCAGCATATTCAGTAGGTTCTGCACGCTCTGTGGTAGCACAAGCTATATGCCAACTTAGAAAAATGCTCCTTCGGCATGGACAAGGTCCAGTACCTAGGATAATTGTTTTATGACCATGGTGTGCATGTGGATCCAACCAAGATCCAAGTCATCCATGACTAACCAGCCCCAACCACCCTCACTGAGCTTCAAAGCTTCTTAGGCCTTGCCAATTTCTATCATAGGTTCGTGTTAGGATTCTACCTTATTGCGTAGGTCCTCATCCAAGTAACCAGGGGTGGTGGTAAGGAAAAGTTTGTGTGGGGCATGTCCCAACAACAAGAGTTTGATGATCCGAAACAACGCTTGTGCTCAGCCCCAGTGCTTTTATTACCTGACCTGCAATAACCCTTTGAGATCGAGACAGATGCTTCAAACTACGTTGTGGGCACAATTCTCACTCAGCACGACCACCCCATGGCTTATCATAGCGAGACATTATTAGATATCGTCCGTAAGTACCCTACTTACAACAAATAAATGTACTCCATTGTGCAAGCCTATCACCAATGGAGGCATTACATTCTTGGGAAGGAGACATTCATCCACACTGATCATAAGTCGTTGCAGTTCATGCAGACACATGGAAAATTGTAGAATGACCGCCATCAGAAATGGTCCACCTACTTGCAAGAGTTCCACCTCAACATCAAGTATAAGACATGAAGTACCAAATGGGTCACTGATTGCCTCAACCGACCTCTAGTCGTGGAACTCACCATGGTGCTAGACTCTTGTGGCCACGAGACCTCTGGATGGCCCTACCTCTATGAGAAAGATCCTAACTTTGCCACCACCTACCATATGTTGGGCGCAAACATAATTGTCACTAATTTGCATCTTCAGGATGGGATGTTGTGCCATCTGGGCCATATATGTGTTCCATCAAGCGAGCAAGAGAAGCTGATTTGGGAATCCCACTACAGTCGGGTGGCAGGACACTTTGGCGTTAAAAATACAGTGACAGTGTTGCAGTGACATATCTATTGTCCAAAACTATACACTACGTTGCCTACTCCTAAGAGGCCCCGGGAATCCATCTCAATGGACTACATGTCGGGATTTCCATCCACCAAGTGGGGAAATGACTGTGTTTTTGTGGTTGTTGATCACTTTTCCAAGATGACGATTCTGGCCACCTACAAGAAGAGCATCATAGTGGAGGCCACTGCCAAGCTCTTCTTTGAACAAGTGTGGGTACATTTTGGGATCCCAAAAACCATTATCTCAGATCGGTACAGCCGGTTCCTCGACACATTTTGGTCGAGGCTTTGTTCACAGCTGGACATCAAGCTCACCAAATCCACTGCCTTCCACCCCCAAACAGATGGCCAAATCAAGGTCGTCAACCAAATGATCATGCATATCCTGTGCATGTACAATTCTAAGAACCCTCCAACATGGGATGAGATTCTTCCCTATGTTCAACATAACTACAACAGAGCCATACACAGCTCAACTGACCACAACCCCTTTCAGGTGGGGTTGGGATTTCAACCATTGGGTCCCATGGATATTGCACTACTCGTTGCGACCACCTAGGAAGACTCGTCCCATGATCCAACTGAAGCTAACAATGCCACCCATTTCATTGAGCTGATCCAGCAGATCCGCCAATAGGTTCATGATATTTTACAGATGTCCAATGCCAAGTACAAGCAGCGCCATGATCAACATTGGGTGCCACACAAGTTTCAGGTGGGAGATAAAGTTTGGTTGAACTTGCATAATGAATGCCTTACAGGGCCCCATCGGAAGCTTTGTCCACTCTGCTATGGAACTTAAACCATCACCAAGGTTGTGGGTGATAATTCTTTTGAACTCAACATCCCCCCCTCCCTTAGCTTGCATCCAATATTTAATGTGGACCTCCTTCGGCCATATTTTCCACCACTATTGGACACCTTAGAGATAACAGAACAATTGACACCAACATAGATCAAACTTGAGTGTATGGAACATGTGTCCACTGATCAGATCGTGGACACACAGGTTAAGGGCACTCACCAACAAAGAATTCAACTTTATCAAGTTGTCAAAGTAGGGAAACTCCTACACCAGGGCAAGTGGCTCTCCCAGGGCCAAATTCAACATAAATTTTATCATCTGATGGGGGAACTCAACACAATGGAGACCATTGCTTCCTAAGGGGGGAGGATTTATCCATATGGCTATCGGTGGCCACCCAACTATTCCAACTGGCTCATCTTGGCAGTTTCTTAGTTTGGCAGTTTTTTTCCTAGTTTTTGGGTCCTGAACTTCTGGGGTCGTTTTGAGGCCTTAAACAACGTTTTTAGGGATCTCCATAGTCCATCCATATGAAACGTTAGAGTTTGATAGCATAATGTGTAGTCCTCTGATAGACCTTTCTAACGGGCTATCATGCACCTAAAACGAAGATCGTATGCAAAATTTATGACCCTGAAAAGTTGATGTACCAACTTACCCCAACGGGGCCCACATGACTTTTGGCACTTCATCTCCTAGGGTTAGGTTTTTGGATGTCTATGGTTTTGGAATTCATGTTTATTGTAAAAAGGATTTCAGAGCCTCATTGTACTCATCTTCTTGTGAATGAGTATAGTCGTCACATCTCTTCTCATAGATAAGATGCCACCATTCTAGCAAGCTTGTTTCAGTTTGCATTTTACAGTTTTAGCATATTTCTGATTTAATAGAAGTCAAGTTTTATTGTATCTGTGTTATTATTCATTGTGTCTCCGTGTTAATATTATAAATCTATGTTTTCATTTCATTCCGCTCATAAATCCAGATCAACACCAGAGGACTTTTGTGTGTTGAATCTTGAAGGTAGATGTTGTGGGCAAGTTTGGTGGCTATTTGGAGCTGAAATTTCATGGAGAAAGACTTTGTGTGTCTGGGAGTAACGTATTGTTAAAAACTCATCAAGGAAAGCATGTGTTTTTTTGTTGGGTGAATTTGTGCTGCAGTTGTATAATTCTTGAGGTCCCAGCTGAGATATTTCTTGTCCAACCTGCGTTGGAATCCCTGAAGGGGAGTGGAAAGGGTCGAGGGACTGTGAGTAGTTAAGGGGGATTCCATCCCTTGAGTTGTGCAGGTTGCGGGGAAGAGAGTTGCTAGACTGGAAATAACTGTGAGAATTGACCGTTGAGAGGGGGACATTAGCCAGCCTTAGGGACCACCGTCTCTTATGAGTTCATAGCCGCAGCTCTGGGGTGTCTTCTTATTGAGAACTAGAACAACAAGGCTACAGTTGGGAGGAACATCCATCCTCTGCATAGGGTTGCACATTCATTAAGATAAGTGTTCTTATGGGCTGTGTTTATTCATGTTAATTGTCGATATATTTGTTGTGCATTTTACTCTGAGTTATAATTGGCTAATGCTACTCGTTGTGAGTAAAATTGATGCATATGAATCTATATTTTGTGGTGGAATGATGTTTTATGCGATTAGTTGTTGTTGTGCACATTTAAAGTAATTTCATTTACATTTTTATTAAGTATGGATTGTTGCATGAGTTAGAATGTCATGTTATGTCTTATTTCTACATTTAAAATTGGTATAAGAAATTTTGTATTGGGTCGTTTTAGCAAGTTGCGTGACCCAACTTGGGGTTGGGTACATTACAAAGTGGTATCAGAGATTAAGTTCAACATTGGACTCATATGGGCCAAGAACCAGTGCAAATTTGGGCAAATTCATTGTTGCAGACTTCGGTTTGAGTGAATTTGGGGGGAAAATGGTGGAGAATCAGAGAAAATTCCCCAAATTCGGGGGAAAAATTGAGATTTGGTTGCGTTAGAGATGTTTGAGATGTTTAATGGCATCAATCAGCCATATTGCAAAGCTAGATTCAACCTGTAGGGTCAAAATTCATGTTTTAATGGTCACGAAAAGAGCTAGGAGAGTTCAGTGAATCAACGATCAAGATCCTGTTTGATCTTGAGATCAACGACCTAGATTCGTTGTGATAAATTTAAAATTTCTAAGGTTTTCAAAGGTTGACAAGGTCGAGCCAATCAACAGTCAACATTCATTTTCGGCAGTTGGGAAGTTGAAGTAGATCAATGATCTAGATTAGTTTTGGTCGTTTGGGAGTTGGAGTCCATTGACAACCAAGATCATCTTGGCTTGGAGATCGATGGCCCAGATTCATTCGAGTTTTGGTCGAAAATTTTCTAAGTGTTGGAGTTGACCAAGAGGATTCGTCGATGACCAATGGTCGGCTTGGATGATTTGGTGAAGTGTTTTGGTCGCTAATGAAAATTGTCAAAGGCTGATGGGTGATGGTTGGGTCAGCCGATTTGGTGAAATAATTTGTTCTGCAATGCAAATCCTCGACAACTAATGGTCGGGTGTCGACCGATTCAGTGAACTATTTTGATCGAGTAAGAGAAAGCGTCAATCGCCAATTGTTGATGGTCGGGTGTTGTTCGATTCAGTGAAGTGTTTTGACCGAGTAAGAGAAAACATCGATCGCCAATGGTTGATGGTCGGGTGTCGGTCGATTCAACGAGGTGTTCAGTCGTCCAAGAGAAATGGTTGATGGATGATGAAGGAAAGAGGGTGATGACGTGCCATGCCACGTCAACCAGGGTGCCATGTTAGATCCTATGTGTCATGCCACATCAACATCCATGTGTCATGCCATGTCAGCCAAGAAATGGCCACTGTCTGACGGTAGGGTTAGTCGAATTGGAGAAGTGTTCTCGTCAGTCAACAGGGATGGTTGATGGTCAGGTCGGCCAAATTATTAGAATATTTCATCCACCAATGAAAATTGTCGACGGTTGATGACAGATAGTCAAGTCGGTCGGTTTAGAGATGTGTTGCAATTGGTTTCCAAAGGAAAAGGGCCAATGGTCGACAATTTAGGCAGGTCAACGACTAAGATATCACCCAATTTTGAGATCGATGAATCAATTTTAAGGGATGTTATAGCAGTAAAACAATCAATTTTGTATGAATTTTTGGGATTTTGAAGGTCATGAACTTGTGGGGTGACTTTGAGGCCCTAAACAACATTCTTGGGAAATTAAAACCCACGAGAATAGAGTGTACCAAGGTACATTGTGTTTCTACAACTTAAACAAAGAACTCAAAGAGAGTTATCCAACGATCTACTCCAGGTGCAAAAAAAAGATCGTATGAGAAAGTTACAGTTGAAACAATTAATGTAAAATTTCGACAACAGTTTACTTCAACTTCGATACCACTTGACAGTTGTAGATAAGCAATTTTCACCTCCTTCCCCTCTTTTCAAAAAATCGTCTAGCCATTTTCTTTACAAATCCTGGGAGGTAGGACTAGATCACAATTCTATGGATTAACTTGGTGATTTCTTATCCAACCTTTTTGGTACCTCTATCCCCCAACCCTCTCCTCTCATCCATTTGGATGGATTGGGAGAGGCCCCCTCCATCGAAGTAAAGCCACCAGATTTCCCTTTCTATCTCCCTGAGAAACCATTATATTTAGAATCCCTTAGTTGCTCCCACTCTTTTGAGGCTACAAAATAAAACCTCGGACCTGGGAACATGGGACATGGCATATTAGAAGGGGGAATTGAGGGAGGATTAGGATACGTGGAAGATAAAAGTACCAAAGTTAGATAGAGAGATAGGAAATCCTTCCTCTCTCTAGCTCGGAAACAAGCTAATTCTGAAGTTATAAGTGGACAACAACAATTTTTTTTCAAGGCCATTAAATCAACCACCCCTAAGGATGGTTCCAAATGATGTTATTAACTCTAAATTGCATAGGACTGGCCAATTCCTCCAATAAATTGGCCCTTAAAAGGTTAATAGAGTCTCATAATCCCTCTATCGTTTTCCTACAAGAAATAATGATAGATGGGGAAAAGTTGGTTCAAGATTTATCCAAGCTATTAAAAGGTTGGGATTTCAGCTTTATTGGTGGTATAGGATAGTCTGGGGGGCTTGTTATTGGGTGGAAGATAGGATTATTCTCTATTTCTAACTCTCGAGCTTGCATTGGGGCTAAGGAATTCTCTCCTTTATTTGGAACTAGGGAAAGAATTCACTTGTGTAAATATGTGTGGGCCTTACTATGAAAGAATGGAATACTAGGAAAACTTCTTCAACATTCCCTAACTCCATAAAGGAATGATGGTGATTGGGGGAGACCTAAATGTATCCCCTTGTTGTGTCAAAGATTTGGGGGGCCAACAACCCAAGTGGATAAGATATATGACTTCTTCATAAGAAATTTGGAAAGGGTATGGATAATAGACATATAGCCTACCAAAATAATCTTGAGTACTTGGACTAATATGAGGATTGGAGAGGCAAGAATAACAAAGATATTGGATTGTTTTCTAGTTTCAAAGGAATTTTTTGAAGAGGCTATCAGATTTCGTCAATGGGTCTCCTTGAGAGGAGATTCTAGTCACAACATGGTGATCCTAGAGGTGGCCCCTCCCCAAGAAAAGCAACCTAGCCCATTCAAGTTGAATCTTGAGTGGCTTAAGGAAGAGTATTTTATCCATAAATTCAAGGATTCCTGGACACCCATCTATGATTCTCTCAATGAATTAGTTCCCATCTAGTTCCACCAAAATTTGAAAATGGTCAAGCATATGGAAATTCAATGTTCTAGGGAGAAAAAGGGAAAAAGACAACAAAACCTCAAGGGAGGTGGAAGAGGTACTAGTCCCCGATTTCTTTAAGGAGGGTTTTGGGTTTTTGATAGAAATTCAAAAGTCAGAGCTAAGGCAACTTGATAACGAGAGAAGAAAAATACTATTGGATAGAGAGAAAGAATGGCATTTGAAAATGAAGGCAATTTGGCTTCAAGTAGAAGTTGATAACACAAAATTATTCCATAGATTTTCCAACTACAAAAAAAATATAAACTTTGTCTAGAAGATTGCAAAATAGGATAGTTCATGGGCCACGACATTCCCTGATATTGTTGCAGAAGGAGTAAAGTAATTTCAAACTTTATTCAAAGATTACTCATGAGCCACCATTGTCGCTATCATCCATTCGTCTAACTTCTTCCCTAGATTTTTTGAACCAGAGGATAATCAAGCCCTCATGGCAGATGTGGGGAAAGAATAGGTTGTCATAACTCTTCAAAGCTTCCAAAAGGACAAAATTCCTAGGCTAGATGGCCTCCCCATTGAATTCCTTCTCGATTGTTATGATTTTATTTAAGATGATCTCAAAAGAGTAGTGTAGACCTCAAGATCCTTGAGGATAAACTTGGCAACTTTCAAGTCCTCCTTTATAGATCTCATTCCTAAGGTTGAAAACCATCTTACTATGAAAACTTTTGATCTATCTCACTATGCAACATCATCTACAAGATAATTTCAAATACCATCTCAAGAAGATTGAAAAAAAATATTTCTTGACAGATTTCCCCTGAGTAGTTTGGTTTCTTGGAAGGGAAACAAATCCATGAGGTAGTAGGGGTTTCCCAGGAAGGCCTCCACTCGATAAAGACTAAGAATTTGAGGGCTATGAATTTAAATTTGGACCTCTCCAAAGCCTTTGATAGAGTAAGTTGGCTCTTTTTTTATCTAATCCTCACCTTTCTAGGATTTAATCATGAGTTTGTAATGTGGGTAATGGGTTACATTAGCTCGATATCCTTCATTGTTCTTATCAATAGAGTAGCCTCACCCTTTTCCAAGCTTGAAAGAGGAATCAAGTAGGGATATCCATTATCCCCACTTCCTTTTATTTTAGTATAAGAAGGGATCAATAGATCTCTCAAGGTAGCCTCAACAAGTGTCACCTTCAAAGGTATTATAGTAGGAAACTCTTGTCATGTTTCTCAATTACTCTTTGTTGATGATATCCTTATTTTCTATGATGGATCCAAAATAATGGTAGGAAAAATCAAAGAGATTGTGGATCTCTTCTATGAAGCCACTAACATGAAGATCAACCCGACCAAATCAATGATTTCTTACAATGGCCTCTCAGAGGCAGAAAAACTACATATATCCCAACTCTAGAGAAGATCAGATAATTATGCTATAAACTCATTTGGTATGGGGTAGGTGAGAAAAAGGGAATGGCTCTGGTCTCCTGGAGGAAACTTACAATTCCAAAATGTCAAGGAGGGTGGGAGCTCAAAAATATTTTCATGTTCTCAAAAGCTCTTGCTGCAAAAGATGTTTGGAGGATTTTGGAATGATGGGGTCTATGGGTGCATGTTATAAAGTGAAAGTGTGTAGCCCCAAACCCCATTGAGGATTGGGTAAGGCCCCCCATCAAAAATTCATATAATGCATCAATAATTTGGAAAGAAAGTACTTTGACTTTCCCCTTGATTGGGAAATGTTTGATTTGGAGAGTAGGAAAGGGGGGCAAGATTCAAGTAGGACTAGATCCATGGATATGAATTAAGGACTCTTACAAACTATCAGTCCCCCTCATCCAAGAACTTAGGTTCAAAGGATACCATACTCTAAGGCATGTATCAAGGGGACATTTTGAAAATAATAAAAAACAACAATGGCTCTCATGGAGGAAGCTGGACTCTAGGGAGGAATTTGTAAACATTTGGAAGGCTTACACTGACATCCTCAGGAAATGTTGTATCAATCTAAATGTTGAGGAAGATGAACTTATCTAGTCTCTAAATCCCTTATGGGGTTACAAACTAAAGGTTGGATACAAGGCCCCAACATTAGAAGGAATTGAGAATCCACTGATTTGGTGGTGGAAACCCATTTTGAAGTTTAAATGCCCTACTATATATAAAAAAATCATGTGGCTCCTGCTCAACAATAGGTCCCACACTTCAAAATACCTGGTAGATGTTGTCTTCATGAATCATATTTAGAAACCAACTCCTATCTCATTATCTCCTACCCTTACTTGAAACAAGTATGGAAATAAATAGAAGGATTAGCTAGATTTCACAACACTTGGGAAGGGGAAACCATTGAATCTCTTAGAATATGGTATCAAAAAAAGGACACGAAGAGGTACATATATCTCCCCCTCACTTATTCTTAGGGAATATGTCTAGCTAGAAATACCAAACTATCTGAGGGTAGGGACACCTTGCCTTTCAAATGTGCCACTCAAAGCCTCAACATCTAAGTGTTTATCCTCATTTTTCCTCTGCTCCTCCTCACAATCAAGTTTCGATAGATCACATAAACAAAGAAATTACCTGGGCTTTCTTTGATGGAGCCTCACAAGGTACTCCATATAGAGGTGGGGTTGGGGGAATTATATTCCTCCCCAAAAACCATACCAACTCTTTCAAAGATGGAATCAAATAGACCACAAACAATTTCATTGAACTTGCAACTCATAAACTGGTCCTCATACCAGCGCTCTTAAGAGGAGTTTCACAAATTCAAACTCTCAAAGACACACTTTAGTCATTCAATGGAAGAAAGGAAATTTCACCCTAAGAAACTTTATGTTGCAACCTTTATTTATCGAGAATTTTCAAATAGATTTCACTCATCTCTCCTTTTCTCATGTCTACAGGGACAAAACAATAGAAGGACACATGCTTTCCAAATAAGGATTAGAGCTACACGAGGGAATCTAGGAAATCATTGAATCCTCTCAAGGAAATTATTCTTCTTATCTTCATGAACCCTTGTTTTAACTTTTTTTACTTTATCTGAGATTATGGATCAATTATATGAGCACTTGTTAATTTCTAAATCTTTTTGGGAATTGTATGTATATTTATGAAGAATATTGTAGCTGAATTTTTTGGGAAAGGGACTATTACAAGATAGTGATAGAAGCAAGAAAAATATTCTTGACACACATACAACTGTTATTTTTTTTCCCTGCAATAGAATCTGATGAAGACAATTGAAGTCTCTCTATATATGGGTTTTTGAGGCAATCTAGAATACCACTCAGTGTCTATTGTTGTAATTTTGTTTTGCTTAATAAAATTACTTTACTTTTTTCCCTGGGAAAAAAAAGACAAGGATACGATGATCATATAGTGATAATAAGTAACATTTGGTATAAATGTTAGAGTATTATAATAGTTCGATTGTGATTTTTCAATAGATTAATAGGAATTTATTATAATTAGCTTAAGTTTGATTTTTATATCATTCTATTTAGAAAATTCAAAAAAATAATTTTGAGTATTTTGATTCCACTCCAATTTAAATTTAGATAATTTTTATATATGAAAAGAAAAGAAGAAGTAAAGGTTAATATAATTTGTTGAATTGTTCGTCCAATGATGTTGTTAATGGGGAGGTCATATGTCACAGGTTCAAATCTGGTCAATTCCATTAATTTTACCGGTCATTATTGTGACTAGTAGTTGAGCCAACCTCCATCAAAATATCCCAAAGAAAAGGGGGGATCCCACAAAGTTTTCCTTAGAAAAAAGAAATGAAAAAAAAAACGCTATGAGATAGTAATTTATGAGAGGTTGATCACCAATGAAAGAGGAAAAGGACCTTAAACGGGGTAACAAAGTATCTTACTGAACTCTTAACATTAGGTGCAAAGAGGACAACAATATCAACATCACATTATGAAGATTATGGAAAATGAGGTCTTTGGTTTAGTGAGAAGAAGTTTACTATATGTTCAAGATGTGGACTCTATGGCTTTAGTTGTGGGAGGAAGCATATAGGTTGTTTCCATGGTTTCTTTGAAGGAGCACCTGTAAGGCATCATTTCCACAATCATAAGTGTTATGGGAGGGAGTCAAGCGACCATGTAAGGACAATTTATGCTTTGGTTATAATTTTAGTAGGAAGCATGTAGGTTATTGCCATGGTTTCTTTGAAGGAACACTTGCAAAGTATCATTGCCACAACCATACGTTTTGTAAGAGGGAGTTAAGCACCTATGCAAGTACAATATTTGTAAGTAGTTGTGAAAGTTAATTCTCATTGCCAAGCTTATTTGATGCAAATTATATTGAGAAAAAAATGAAAGATAGTATTAACACTAAAAAATAAACACAGAGGTACATTGAAAACCAATTTCTATTACTGAAATGGTGGCACAAAAAATTGTACAAGTACAAAGTAATGGATGGTGGCTAGACTGAAGGTAGCTTATATCTGAGAAGAGATGCAAAGGCTATGCTCATTCACAAAAATATCATAAAAAGAGGATAAAATCTTGAGATGCAAAAACCCAAACCTAATCAACTTAGTCCTTAGTCATCTGACTACTCATCGACTATACTTCATCAAGAATTGACCATTAAACATTAACATCAGGTTTTTTTCGACATGCTGCATCAACATGCATTCATTACTTCCATTTCTTGATCATCAATGTGATTTTCTAGTGGATTATGCTCAGTCAATGAAATTCATCAGTTATGTCTCAAGTTGTTGTTATGATAGCTATCAAGAATTGGCTTTTTCATTGATAATTAACTTCGAGATATACCTCATGAACTAGTGAGAATAATCAATTGAAGGATGAGGCATATGAAGATTCATGGAGTCTATAAAGGGAAACATAACTTCAAGGACATATTGTTGTATGATTGTAGGAAGCACAATATGGCACAAGCATGGGTAAGCCTCAAGAACATACAAATCAACCTGAGGGACACTTGTGGTAACCTTGTGCAAAGGACAGACCAACAACAACACACCAACATGGACAAACTCATAGGAGGTAGATTTCAAAAGCACAAGACCGGTGATTGAGAAGACTCATAGAGAAGACAAACTTGTAAGAAGTAGAATTCATAGGTTAACCCAATGACTTCTCAATTTTTTAGCAAGACTTCAATCAACCATATTACTCGACAAAGGTAAGACAAAATTATTGATAATTTGATTTGAAAAGATCATCATTAAACAATTGAACTCTATAATTGTCTATCTTTTTGGGGACAAAGCACACATGAATAGGACAAGTCTTATTTGGAAATGGATTCTAATATTGAAGGAAGTTGAAAGTGAAAGTTAATAGTTCCTAGAAGCAAGTCATTAGCTAAGAAGTCAGATAATTGAATAGATCAAAGTTTGACTAAAATTAAAATGATTAGGAAAATTGACTTAGCTAGAATCAACTTGAGATAGAACCAATAGATTTACTCGATCGAGAAAAATCAACTAAACGATCACATTTATGGTTAGGGAATGGTAGTGATGATTTCATGTTGATGAAGCGGGTTGATAGAAACTTAATAGGTTCCATTGATGTTTATTAATCAATTGTTGATGAATTTTGGTCTACGAGTAGTCAAACGACTATGGATTAAGTCAATTAGGCATGTTGGTCAACTAGCACATGATTGATAATTACCATGGAATTCACTAAGCTTAATGGTTTCTTTGAGGACTCGTACTTGAACCTCAATAGAATGAATAAGTGGGGGGTGATGACTAGATCTAAAAAAAATGCATGTAGGCCATGTGTATGTCATATATACACTATTGTAGAATCAATTTTATTTTCATTGGGTAGTTGGAATCAAATGACCCAAGGAAGGTGAATCCATTATTTCACTCATAAGCATAAAAGAGGAATGGTTGTAACTGACCATTGGATAAGGACCATAATAATTCAAAGTGGTGGAGATTGAGATTTGGGTGAGGAGGTAAAAGAAGAAGTGTCACATGATTATTAATGATAGGTAGTAAACAAAAGTCAATAAGACTCTGGATGCTAGAACAATAAGTTTTTGTTTAATGGTGAGCCTATGGAATCTGTGGAAGACCTAATAAAAGAATATGTAATCCAAGGTTAGAGATTGAACAATTAAACCATGGAAGTTGTATTGAGGTCGAAACTATAATTTTTCGATCATTGACATTTTGACCTTGATCATAAATATATGCATCCCCTTATAAATTCCATTAGACATTACATGAAATATTAAAATCCCCTATTTTGTGTGGTATCACCTCAAACTAGCTCGTTCCTTTAAATTTCTTCTTGAATCAATTGAGTAGCTACATGTATTCAACCAAATTTATGCCGAATTCATAGCCCGAGAGTAGGGTAACCTCCCATCTCCACTACCAATTCCAAATGCCCATGGAAATGACAAACAAACTCTCATTAACCACCTTGCATACCCCAATGCATCTCCAAAGTTGTCACGAGTAAAAGAAATTCAAGTTTAATGTGTGTTGCACATTCCAATGCACGTCATAAATGTTGTAATGATAACCTTATAAACATTCTACACATACATCGAACCCTTCAAAATATATGTTATAACTTTATCCCATGTTATGTTGCATTGCCAACCTTTCATTTGAGCGCTTGTAACATCTAGTTCACAAGCATCATAATAAGTTATCACCTTCAAGCTCATCACCGCATAATTCAACGTAATATCAAATTTTATGCTATCCCTTTATAACATGAAATGAATATACATACCACTTAAACCTTAAATATAAATCAACATCACCTTTAGTGTAGTTTCCAAATATGCCCAATACATGATTCATACATCATATAATACGGTTTATATTGCAATTGAAAACCAAATTTATGCCTTCAAATGCCATGCATGTGGTATGTTCCTCAAGGATTTAACATAGCAGTAATTTATATGAGTGAACTTGTATTGAATGCACATAAAGACTTATCCCAAGCTAGTCTTGTCTCAAGAGATATGGCATATACATACTCCCAAACAAGAGTTGAAACATTTCTTAACGAGACCAAATTTAATGAAATGGTAATTTGAAATTGGATATGCAATAGATGTGTCATCGGAACTACTAGAAATTGAGATTCATGCTTCATCGTGAGACCCACAAAAAGAAGCTTACAATAAAAAACTTCATATTGAGTCTTAAAGAGGACCTGGACTTTTTCAACAACTAACCACAATAGATTTTACATACCTACAAATTAAACCAAAAAAAAAAACATAACATCAAGTTGTCTCTTAGAATTAACTCTCCATCATAATAGAATCTGGTATTGTTACGAGAGCACTTCATCATTTAGTTCTACTTCATACAATATGCCCTCTAAAAGCCAAAGCCTCCTTTAACATTTTATCTACTTCATTGTTCAAATCTCTATAAATATAAGTAAAGGAAACATTTAGGTACGGGTTTCTATCCTCATATATTGTTTCCACGATTGTCTATAACAACATGTTTTCTATCTTGTACCTCCCCTTTTCCCACTCAATGTTAATTTTAAAATCACCTAAAACTTGAAGATTGGTAATTCCTCTTTTAGATGCAATTTTTATAAGGGTAGATAAAGCATAAAATTGTACCTTGTTATTAGTCCCCTTCTCTATTGCATATTTATGGATTATATGACGGTTCTCCTCCATAAAAAGAAAATCAACCACACCACAAGTATTCAAAGTGTCTTGACAGGCCCCACCAAAGAACCCCTAGGCCCTATCTTTATCATTTTTAGGTTCTTGAAGAATTCTTGACTTGTTTAATTTTGTTGGTTTCTAGATTCCTTTGTATGCATATCTTACCTTGTGGCATACTTGTAATGGAATAACTTACTTTCCCTATAATGTCATGCCATTTCTTGCAATCATGTGTGTTCACCTACAAAATTATCTTTATACTGCTTCTCAAAGTAGGTTGCAAAGGCATCACCTTCCCATTTGCCTTTGCCTTTAGGAAATTTCATTACCTCACCGCAAACTTCTTTTGCATATGGGAATTTATCCAACGAATGGTCTATAATTTCCTCATTACATATACACAAGATGCATTTATCTAGCCTCTACCAAGTTCTCTTCTAACAATTAATCCAAGCTAAAATTTTGTTGGATAGCACCAACTAGATGAAGATCCTTGTTTTCATAGGGAAATCTAGCTTCTAGATATATTTTCACCACCACTTCCTCTCATTTTTTACTTCCTCCTCCACCTTAGCCTTGTATCCAAGTTTGGTTGTATAATTCTTGGATCCCTTGTTTTTAGACCATATTAAATTATCTACATCCACCTTCATTTTGATTGCACTATTTTTTAAACTATGCAAATAAATGTTCCATTCTTCTGCTAAGTCTCCTTGAAAACCTAACTACAAAGCGAATTTCTACCCTCGATTCCAAATGATACTAGACTCTTCATCTATTACATCTATTATATAGAATATACCCAGTATTTCTAACAATCTAAAAGCATATGTGCCTCCCATCCAAGGGTCTTCTTAGTATTCAACTTATTTTAGATGACAAACTATAATAGAGTTTCTTCACCATGAGAGTGATACTTAAAACATTGTGACTTGATGTTGATTGTTTTGAGTATGATTTTCGATTTCTTATTCAGTTAATCGCTTAATAAAAATGAAATATAGGCTAAAATAATCACACAAAGCATCTAATAGTTGGTTTTAAATTGAAATCTAATTTAAGTGCCATTAAGAGATTTAAACTCACCTATTTTATTACATATCATTCTTGACACACACATAAATCATAAATCATAAAATGTTTTAAATTGAAATCTAATTTAAGTGCCATTAAGAGATTTAAACTCACCTATTTTATTACATATCATTCTTGACACACACATAAATCATAAATCATAAAATGAAAGTGGGCATAAGACCATCACAAGATTAAAACCCATTCTTTTATTTTTTTTCATGAAGTGGTGGAGCCAATCAAAAGCATCCAAAATTGAAAGCAAGCAATAAAAAACTTTTATAACAAACTTCGGTGCTAAGTTATGATGTGATCTTCGAGTCAGAAATTGTCTAGTACATGGGATCCAATTTCACGGGCTATGATCCAAAGTGGTCAAACAAAAATCAAACTCGATTGGTGCCATAATTCATATGGAGACCCCATTTTAGCACCTAAGATCCAAACGAACAAGTATGAGCTAAACTAAAGTATTGAGATTCAAATTGACTCAAAGGAGGCCTAAATCTATCCCTCGACATCAAGTCGCACCTAAGACATGAAGACTATATTAAGACCCAAATATAACAAATATCTAAATACAAAATGACATTAGAGGAGATATATTGATTTCTAGCACCTAAAATGATACAAATTACTTGACAATGAATTCAATTGATATAGTTGTGTCCACAATTTCATCATATGACCCATACTAATCACTTGATATTGTCTTTGATTGATTATGGATCAATAAATTAATTAATACTTGAATTGACTTTATTGTACACTGAATTGAATTATGCTATCCTAAATTGGGTTCCCAATATCATAATTGACTAATTAGTATCTAATTACTATGTTTCTAAATCAATCTAATTATTAAGGGCATGATTTGATCGTAAGACTAATAGTACACAATAGGACCCCAAGTTTATTTAATGAGACTAGATTTTGGTAAATTAATACCTAACATGTCAATTATCTAATGACTACAAACTGAGTGCTAAGGATCCCAATAAATGCATGAGGGTGTAATTGATCAATCAATGCCCCAATTTAATGAAGCAAGGCTTTAATGAAATTACGAATTCAAATTAAGTTTTGATGATCTAAGTCAATAGACTATGTTCCAATGTCATTATCTAAGATCCAAAATAATCTAATTCAATCAACTGGAATCCAAACGCATTCAATCAAGTTTATAACTTGATCACATGACAAACATAAACACCTAGGACTCAAATTGATGTATTATTCCCAAGGTGATTAATCAAGACCCATATTGAATCAATTTAGGCCATATTTCAACTAATATCAAAATCACATGCCTAATACCTATATTAATTTATCATGAACCAAATTGCAATTCACATAAATTGAGTTAATTAAGACCTTCATTTTTTTTTGCGACTGGCGGAATCAACAACTAGTCGGGCACGTACTTGCGTGACACAAGGTCATGTTATATGAATGCTACCACTATAACCTCCAGGTGTTCCCATGATGCACATATGCGACACAGAAAGTAAGTTGGGGTTTCGATCGGTGACTTCACATAACATAGTTCCTTAATAGTACACTCCATCCCTGACTTCCCTACACCCCGGGGGCTAAAAATATTGAATGACATGGGGGTGGATTTGATCCACTTATGTGTGGACGAGTCGTGATACCATTTAATATATAGTATATCTAGGTGCAACCACTTGTTCAACCACTACCTCAAGGTGCTCCCCATAGCTCTAGGTAAGGCCCTCACAAGAATTGAACCTTTCCCAACGGTGAAAAACTCCTTGCCTTCCACCATTGGATCCAACCCCTTTGGGAAATTCATACATGAATTTAGTTCAAGGACCCCAAATCGATTTAATAGGACCGCGACTTATTTTATAAAATGTTTCTTTTGACTATTGCTATAAATAAGAGATGGAAAATTATAATTGAAATGGGCAGCGACGAATGGAATTATTCCTCCTATGGCTAGGGTTTACCCTAGCTGTTGTGAAATTTGTAGACCATGGCCATTGATAACAAACATGGGAGTGATTGAATCAACCAACCCTAGCTATAACATTCAGAAACATCTCTTGGGAGAGAAAGTTATGAGAAAATCGTCTTATTAGTCAGATCCCAAGGATCTATTCATGATAGAGATAAAAACTTTTAAAACTTTAGTTCTTTGCCTAAGCATGACAAATTTGCCAAATGACTATATTTCATCCCTTAACTAGAAATACAGTCTTCAGACTCAAGGGGAAAAATGCTTATTATTTTTTAACAAGCTTTGATTGGAACATTTACAAACCTGTGGCTCAGCCCAAAGACTAGAGAGGCATGGATAGAATACCATTGGTTACAAAATATAAAAGGCTAGGCAACTCAATTTTCTTTTGGCTGAAGATATTTTGTGTTTTTATTTCAAAATCATAATGACATAAAACAAAATTTCCACTTTAGTCCACACTTCATGGGACCTCAAGGAATGTTCTCACCCACTGGTCCCTTGACTTCAACTCATGAGAGGAGATCATGATAGCTCCTATTTGGGTCAGGATACCCCACCTTCCATTATTTTTCTAGGATGAAAGCACCTTTAGAGCCATTGGGGAAAAGTTGGGTCAATTCACTGACCAAGCTAAACCAAAAGGAAACTTGTATACTTTTGTTGGAATATGTGTGGAAGTGGATCTAGAGAAATACCTACTAGAGGTGCTGCAAATAAATATGGATGGTTGGAGCTATTTGTAAGAGTTGCATTATGAGTAGATTTTGTTTAAGTGCAATGCTTGCCGTGAGTATGGGCATTTTGCTAAAAATTTCCTAAGGACCTAGGATGAATAGTCACCCCCTAAGCATCCTTTGAATCCCTCATATTGTTAGGAGTAGAATACATTTAGGTTAGTCAATAGTAGGCATAGAAAACAATAGTCTAAGGTTACACAAACAACAATGTATCTCATGAAGGATCATCCAATCGCAAAGTTTGTAGGTTGGGAAATCTTGACCCAAACCACAAGATGGAGACAAATAGGAGAATACCTACCCTTACAGGTCAAGTTACTAAGTGGAAGAAGGCTTGGTAATGAGTTTCGAGGGTAATTTAGGGTTGCCAATTCTTTGAGTACCTGCAAAAAAGTGATTGTACCTGCCCAAAACACAAGAGAAGCCAAGTATGCAAGCTCTATGTTAAGTGGACAAGCAAGGTAAGCTTGTTGTATCATGATAGCTCCTATTTGGGTCAGGATACCCCACCTTCCATTATTTTTCTAGGATGAAAGCACCTTTAGAGCCATTGGGAAAAATTTGGTTCAATTCATTGACCAAGCTAAACCAAAAGGAAACTTGTATACTTTTGTTGGAATATGTGTGGAAGTGGATCTAAAGAAATACCTACTAGAGGCATTGTAAATAAATATGGATGGTTGGAGCTATTTGTGAGAGTTACATTATGAGTAGATTTTGTTTAAGTGCAATGATTGCCGTAAGTATGGGAATTTCGCTAAAATTTTCCTAAGTACCCAGGATGAATGGTCACCCCTTAAGCATCCTTTGAAGCCCTCCAATTGTTAGCAGTAGAAGACATTTAAGCTAGTCAATAGTAGGCATAGAAAACAATATTCTAAGGTGACACAACCAACAAAGTATTTCATGAAGGATCATCCAATCACGCAGGCTGTAGGTTGGGAAAAGCTCGACCCAAACCACAAGATGGCGACAACTAGGAGAATACCTACCCACTATCACCTCAGATAGGTAGTGTCGTCACTTTAGAGGGGAAGTTATCACCTAAAGGGGAGAATTCTGGGTGACCCTAGGGGGAAATGAGATAGAAAGTGATATTTATGAATGGATCCCCCTATAGTTCAAGTTTCTAAGTGGAAGAAGGCTTGGTAACGAGTTTCAAGGGTAATTTAGGGTTGCCAACTCTTTGAGTACCTGCAAAAAAGTGATTGTACCTACCCAAAACATAAGAGAATCCAAGTATGCAAGCTCTATGTTAAGTGGACAAGCAAGGTAAGATTGATGTCCCTATTTTCAGCAGTCAAACTAAGATATGTATCAACAAAGACATTATTATTAGAGCTACTACACAAGATGCTAAAAGTCTAACAAATGATGCAAGAGATAAGCTAGTAAACACAAGTACAACTCAAGTATAAAAGCATAGACTTTAGCATCAAAGTAACGTTGTTATAGAAAAGTATTGCAGAGATATATTTGCAGCCTTATGGCTGTATCAAACAAGTTGTTACAGAAGAAAAATCAGCCACCAAAAATCACAGAGAATACCACCCAAAAGATGTGCTAGGACTCGTATATTATAGGGGTAAATTATTAGCAACTTCTGAGGGTTGAATTGTGGGTTATTTAGATATTTGTTTAGGGTTTGTTGCATCCCTACTGGTTGTAGCTTGAATTTATAACAACAATAAGAGTTATTTGGCAAAATATGATGCCCTAGGAGCATAAGCAAGACAATAACATATAGAATTGATTACACTTTGAACAACTTGAAAATCTCGTAAAATCATGTTACCCAATGCAAGTAATTTTATTTCTCCAATGCAAATTTCAGATTAGTTCCTCCAAAATATTGGGTAAATGGAGTCTTGTATTTAAGAGTTAGATCCATAATATCCCTAGGGGTTTAAACCCTCTTACTCCTTGGGGAAATCAAATCAAACTTAGGTAAATATAGGAGGGTGTACACCCTTGTACTCCTCCTAACAACCTTGCAATAAATGACTTGTCAACTAGAAAATGAGATGAATCTTAATGGAGGGTGTATGCACTTATACTCCTCCTAGGGTTTCAACTAATAACAATTATGAAACAAGCAAGAAGAACCAACAATTGTAGATTTTCCTCACCAATTTCAAAAGAGATGCAAGATAAAACCCTAGTTCACGAAGCAAAGACCATTCATAAGCAAGAGAGAAGACCTCCAAGAGGTGAGCACCACCTTATCTCCACAAATCACCAAGAGAATTCACCATAAGACATTTGCATAAGAGAGAGAAAGAGAGAGAGAGATCAAATTTCCCAAACATGGCTCAAATTTCAACAAGGTAGTCTTCTCACAATGGGAGAGCTATGATAAAATGAAATAGAGATGATCTCTATTTATACAAATCCTCTAAAACATAGTTTGTTCACATTCAAAGGGTAAACCACAAGATAAGGGTAAAATTTCCCTTTTTCTTTCCCCTTTACGAAAATAACAATTTTTAATTCATAATTTGCACATAAGATAAACCCTAGAAACATGATGTCACCCTCTTGGGGCAACATTTTTGGACTTTAGGTCAAGTATTTGAGTTGGAGATGAGTGTGTTAGGCCTCCAAAGGCCAAGTGTCTTCAAGCCAAGATTATCTTCCATGATCCAAAAGATCCCTCCTTCAAAATGTGCCAAGTGTCTTCAATCACCACCAAACCCTAGCCCTAGGGTGACGTCAAGCCCTCAAAGGTGACATTTTGGCCTCCAAAAGAAATTCGTTTGTCTTGTAGGGGCTAGGTGATATCCTCCAAGGTGTCTCTTATGCCTCTAAAGGCATTTCATCATCATCCGATGTGTGGGCCCTGGTATTCAACCTGTAGGATTCAAGCCCCAAGGAAGCCCAATCTAGGCTTATTCTTCCAAATCTGTCCACCAACTAGGTCCTACAAAGACAAATAATACGTCCTACAAGAATCTCAAGTTAAATGCATCATGATGAGTAAATCAAATCAATAAAAGAGCCATATAATCATGTACACCCAAACCACCTCATCAAAATAAACAAGTGCTCAAAGACCCTGTGCAATTTTCTAAATTTAAGTATGGGAGGGTTGAAAAAGCGACCTATTGGGTGAATCACACCTCAAGTTTAGAAGTGTTTCCCAAGTGGACCTCTCTCTAGGTCATGTGGATGATATGGAATGGATAAGGGACAGAATCTTGGGCATGGGGTTCATGACATATAAGGGATCGTAGTATCTCATTTATGAGTGCCTTTGTAGAGGGTGTGTTGCACCTTCGTTTTCAATGCAACCTTTTTCCAAGCCCATTTATTGTCTTTTATTATTTTTAATATGTTTCTAAGTTGAAGCCAAGGTGGGGCTTCTACCTAAGCATGAAAAAAAATGCCTACCTTGACTCTACCTTGGTAACATGATGCTTCCCCAAGTTTAAGTCTTGTGTGGGGCTTCTACCTGAGCATGAAAAACAATGCCCACATATGTTGTACCTTAGTTGGCATTTGTATTAGTTATTTTTCATGTGTCCCATCAGTTTCTTACGAGAGACATTTCATTGTCCTCGGGATCCATGGGTGAACATCTAGAAGGTTCATGATTGGATTTTATCTTTTTCCAGCTACAAGCCTCTGGGCCTTCAACCCCTTCTTCCCATGAAGTGAGGGACAACCCCTTCTTGGGTCAGTACACCCAAAAATCCCAAAAGGTAAGGAGATGAGAAGATGAAGTGTGGAAAGTGAGAAGTATGGTCAGGAATGGAACGATGAATCATCAAGAGGACCTCCCATTAGCAAACATATCCCTAAGGGTGACCCACTTACTAGGGCGCAATGTCAACCACGAAAGTGAAATAGGGCAAAGAGCATAATTTCCAAGAAAATGTTACATAATCAAAAGCAGTTATAGATGCATCAAACTCAAATGCCTCATATTTTGAAATGACACTCACCATGATACTTGGCTTGTACCTCATGGAGGAATACCCAATGTCTTCCGGAAGCCAGTTGATGTGGTGGATTTCGTCGTGATGAACCTGGAACTGTGGTGGTGAGGTGGGTCTCTGTCTATGCAAGTGGACATTGCTAATCAAGCAGTCTCTCAGTACTCCATGTGTGCAACCTGAGGGCCTTGATACATCATCTCCTTAGTTATCCCTAGGAGTTGGGGATAACATTTGGCTCCTACTCGGGGACATGTACTCGTCGTAGAGTGCATGAGAACCACAATAACTCTTGGTGGACCTATGTCTACACTAAAACATAAAACTGTAAAATCCAGGGTGTCTCTATCACCCTTCATCCTTATATACCCAAACAAAAACTGAAAAATAACAGCTAATCTAGAAAAGAAAATTTTGCATTTTTTCAAAAAAATTTAAACTAAACATGAAAGAAATATGCAAGTAGAGAAAAATGAAATATGAAATGCAACTAAACTATTGTGAACAATCAACATGCAAATGCAAGGAAAGCAAGATGACCTACCTACTTACCTTGGGGCCTTGAAGATCAAATGATAGGTGATGTCAAGTAAAGTCATACAACCATTGCAACCATATGTTCATGATTTCATCAAGGTATCTCCCCCTGTGCTTAATCATGCAATACAATAAGGATAAGTTGAGCACATAATAATCATGAACATAAATAGACATATAATCATGAAATGAAATGAAACTCATGGAGATGGGTGGGAGGAGGGAAATCCTGCTGGAAAGAACATCCACAAGCCTAATTGATCCATATATGAATGGGACTATTGTATGTAGATGATGGCTCATCTATATGACTGAAATTGACCATATCCTTGTCTTCGTGTGTAGAAAGAACAAAATTCATGGCATATTCAAGTGGATCTTCAACATGATGTGTTTCATGGAAGTCTCCTTCATCACTAAAACTGTATTTATGTGCGATCATGGCACATAAGGAACTTAATCTATGACACATTTCAGTAAGATCTAGTGTCAAAAAATTCATAGGACCTTCTTCAATGATTTCTTCATCTGCAGAGGCTTGTTCTTCGTCTTCGCTCAAAATTTCACTGCTTCCCGAATGCTGAGAGGAAATGAAGGATCCCAAGAAAACTTGATGAGTTTCTAAACAAGAGGAAACAGAGTAAGGCACAGCTTTAGGTCTAGAGAAAAACTCTTCTCTCGACCTTAGAAAACATCACTTCTTTATCTATAAATCTGTGCCAAAATATCAATATGAAAGTAATTTCGTTTGGTAGCGTGAGCCCCAGACTCTTTTGGACCGACCATGATCTGGTGTCAATCAAAATCTGAGCATGAGAGTGGCTTGAAATCTTCATAGAACAAGATCAGGTCACCGAAAAGATACTCATCAAAACTCTCAAGGGATGGTTGAAAATCATTATGAGCACATTGAAACAAGTTATCTTCAAATGGATGAAATAAGTCTGTAACCATGTCATCATCGGGTTGTGAAACAACTGAATCATATGTGCATGAAGACCAGTCCTCTGAAGATGACCAGTCAACCTATTTTTCTTGAGAGCTAGCTTCAATGTCGTAAATGGGATCTTCATCAATGTAACACCATGTTTCCCCTAGTTTGTAAATATAACTATATTGGCCAAGAGACTATGGCAAACTCAATATGTGTGAATGTTTGATTTGATGGACCTTTGTATAAAAGGTCAATGAATGTAAATTTTGTTATTTATTAGAAAGTGGATAAGTGTTGCATGATTGTTGGAAGGGAGGTGTGCTAAGAGATACCATGAATGTTATGAAAGAGATGGTGAAGGGGACCGAGAATGGTTGCGTTAACCTCCACCAGACTAGTACTTTGCTTGATTTAATTTCTCAGGATCAAAACAACCCTCTGACCTAGGAATGAATTACATTCAAGTTGGTAGGTGGGAAGACATCCTCAAGAGTTAATGAGGGGATGGGACAGAACGCCCATTTGTAAGGCTTCCAGACCTGACCACGGACTGGGGATTTGGGCTACATGCAATCTTGCTAAGAAAGGAAAGAGAGGAAGGCATGATGGGTAGAGGAAGACCTGCGAAGAGAGCAGAGAAGGGAGACTAAGCTCAGGTTCGAGGAAGAATTGAAAAAGAGCGTGTTCTGATCGAGAGAGAAGGAGAGTAACCTTCGTCCCTATCTATTACTAAGGCGGGAGAAGGAGAGTAACCTTCATCCCCAACTTTCGCTGAGCCGAAAGAAAAGATTCAATCTCAAAGCATCATGGCCTAGATTAGGGGTGGCCAGTGGTAAATCCATTAGGAGTGACTGAGCCTATGGTTGGGTGGAAACGAGCACCCCTTTCAGCAGTCACATCACGTCTTCTGGTTCTGATAAGTGTTTTCATGATTTGTGCTTTGAAATGTAATAATGAATGAATGCATGTATGTATACATTTAAGATTGGCCTCTGTATTGACTAATCAAGTGATGTGGAGTTATTGACTAATCAAGTGATGTGGAGTTACCTCACAGTTCTAGAGTCAGATCAAGCCTCTTGGCATTGCTACTGTCTCGGTAATTCCACGAGATTGCCCTGCCCTATTTCAGAACTTAAAGTTATGTGAGCTAGGAAGGCGCTTCCTTCAAACCAGTAGCCTAAGAGACCTTAGGCTCAAGCCCATGAACTTAACCAAATCTCAACTAAGAGTAGAGCTTATAGCCCGAGATTCATCAGAGGGTCTATATGACCAGGGTCTAGGAACCTTGTGCTAAGTCTGAAAGGAGCTAGATCTTGATAGATTCAGAGCTTCGGGAGCTCGAAGCTTTGGGATGCCAAACTTCATAACTATAAAAAATACCTGAATGTCAGAGTCGCGAAAGGTTGTGAGTCGTTGATCTGTGGAGTCCGTTGGGGCCCCTTCTCGACCTTCCGATCATTTAGTGGAAGGTTTCACGTATGGTACTTCGACGAAGTTCCACTTCGGGAGAATGGAGATGCTATAGCATCAAAATCCCCGAACGTCGAAGTTACGAAGTGAAGGAGAGCCGTAGATTTAGGGGAGACTGTTAAGAGCCCCGCCTACCATCCGATCATTTAGGAGAAGGGACCCGTAAAGGGTACTTCGGCGAAGTCCCGCTTCGAGAGGATAGGGGCATTGTGACACCAAAAACTCCGAAGGCCGAAGTCACGAAGTAATAAGGACCATCGATTGTCAGACTCTTTGAGATCCTCTCAGCCTTTGATATACAGGGACGTGTGGCGCTAGATATTTGAGTTCGAATACTGGGCAATTTAGGGAAATTTGAGTTGTGGTGTGTTGAAAGGCTCTGAATCCCGAAGTAACAAGAGTTGTCGATTCAAAGACGCTTCGAGACTTTTCGTAATCGTTAGTTCTAGGCTGTGGTCATCCCGACACTGACCAACTTTGGGAGAAAAGAGGAGTTTGCATCGCAAAACTCCTGAACGCCGAATTCCCGAAGTAACAGGAGCCATAGATCCATGGATCTATGTGGCCAGATCTCGACCATGAGATCTTAGGAATGTTAGAAGGTTGCCAGTCCGGAGTGACGTGACACAGTGATGTCATCCAAGGTGACGTGGACCCAAGTTTGACGTGCCACATGTCACCCATATTTGTGTGTATCACATACCCTATAGACCCATTGGGACATGACACATGTCACCCCTAGCCCCTTCCATGTGTCATCCCCAGGTATGAGTCGATTAGCCAAAGTAGTCAGTGAAGTGACCAAAACTCCGAGAGTTTGGAACTTCGAGACTATAGAGGGTTTAGGTGTAGTGTTGTAAAGAGACCAAAAGGTCAAAATATTGGAGCCACGTAGTAAGCTTACGGGACTTCGGGAGTTTGGGACTTAGGAAGGTCTCGTGCGTAGAAAGTAAGGAGGCGTTCAATGACGAAGAGCCGAAGTGTCAAAGCTCCTGTTGGCTTGCGTGTTAAATGAAGATTGAGTCCAGTCATGGGATCAGATGGTGGATGGAATTCCACCATGGATAAAGGAACCCAGAGACAATACGTGTGAGGTGGATTCATGTGGACGCCACGTGGCCCTCAACCAATGAACACCCGAAGAACTTAAGAAAGGTATATCTGCCAATTCTGAGCTCGGTTTTGAGCATGGAGACTATGGGTGGAAATATATGGATGAGAAGAATGTGATAGAGACCCCGAACGAAGGATTTGACCACTTAAGGAGAGTGAAATTTTGATGCCCCATCCCTAGGAAAGCCACTGAGGGGTTGGATGTGTTTCAAATTGGTATCAGATCATGGTTACAACACTTGGCCTGCTTGGGCTCATGGACAATTCACTTAAAAACCATGTTTAAAGAACTCTTAAGGGTGACACCCTACCTTACCTCTTTCCTAAAGAGTCAGGTTAAACTTTTACGGAAGAAAAGAATGAAAACTTCCTATTGTGTGTGTGTATTTAAGAAATATGAACTATGTGTTATTCATGAACTAATAGACTGTTAGCGAACAACAAGTGTTTTTGTCAGCACTCAAGCAGTCAATAAATCACAGGAAACTACAAGCATAAAGGATGATAACGCGCCATGAAGTGGGGGATGGATCCCGCAATAGAGATGAAGAATCTGAAGAGAGGAGGGCGGTGGAGACCCCTCTGGATCTGCCTGAAACTATAAGGAGCCTCATGGCCGAATTACAGAGTTGCAAGGCTGACAACGAGATATTGATAAAGGAGAAAGAAAAACAAATGGAAATTAATGCAGTCTTGTTGCAGAGCTTATCCGACATACAGAGGCAACTGCAGTATGGACCCGCAAGCAGTCATGTGGATTGCCGACATACGAGGAGAAGTCAAATTCCACCTGAGATACGAAAAATGTGGTCCCATAAGTGGCCACACTAGAAGGAGTACCTCGAGGAAGGCCTGACCTATAGGCAGGTGGCGCTCATCGGGAGAGTCCTATGGAAAGGAAACTGGCAACTCCGAGGGATCTTCTAGTAGCAAAACTAGCTTACATTCTCAAAGGAAAGGAAAGAATCAAAATCATTCCAAAAGTTGTAATCCTAAAGAGTTTAAGAAATCCATACCACCCTCTTTCAATGGAGAGATTAAGAAAGGGGAGGAGGCAAAATCTTGGGGTCTTAGTTTAAAGAAGTACCTCAGAGTCCATGACTACTCTGAAAACTTGAAGGCTTGAATAACCATCTTCAACCTGAATGGAAAGGCTTCCATTTAGTGGGAAGACCTTAGGAATGTGAAAGGAATCCATGAGAAGGATTTATCATGGAAGTAGTTTGATAAATACTTCAAGAAGAAGTGTCCATTAGAGAAATAATTTTATGGGAAGACTAACGAGTTATATGAACTCAGGCTGGGACAACTCACCATAGAGGAATATATCAATAAATTCCTTGAGATGATAAAGTACTTACCCTACATAAAATATGAAAAGGTAAAACTGCAATGATTTATTGGTGGGTTACCTCGATTCTATTGGGACAAGATTGAGATTGAAGAGCCAAATACCTTAGAAGATACTATTCGAAAGACAATGTACTGTTATGAACAGTTCAGAAAGCAGATAGAACCTCGCGAGGACTGGAAAAAGAAGAGTAGTCCAGGACTCAACAAGAAGGGGTTTAAATCCTCAAGATTTAAGAGCTATGGGAAGGGTTCTACAATGAGCCTTCCTACTAGAAGTGAAGTGTGTATCAATAGAATTTCCCCTCCCATAGTGGAAATAAACCTTTTAGAGAAACCCCAGGAAAGACTGATGACCCAAAGAGAGAACTCTTGAAATGTTGGGGTTGTGAAGAATAACATCTGCTGAGGGATTTCCCACACAGCCATAGAACAATAGGAGAGTCTACAACATCTAATAAGCTACCATAATCAATGATGTGGCTAGGAGCATGCCACATATTTATGCATCCTTGGATAATGAAAAATCCGAACACCAAGCTTCAGTGGTGGAGATGGAAGGTATGATCGCCAACCATCTAGTTTATATTTTAATTGACCATGGTTATAATTTTTGTTATGTAACCCCTCAGAATGTTGATAAGTGAAAATTGCAACCAGTTAGACATGTTAAGCCATGGTTGGTACAACTATCCACTGGCACCAAAAGAAAAGTAGTAGAGGTAATACCAACTTGCCAATTCATTATGGATGGATTGCCCACCCAAGTGACCCTTAACATACTTCCCCTAGGATCTTATGACTCGTTGTTTGGTATGGAATGGCTAGCCACTTATAAAACCAAGTTGGACTATTACCATAAGACTTTAGATTGTGAAAATGAAGAAGGGAGAAAAATAACACTCCAAGGGATTCAGAAGCCTGTCTCAATGTGACGAATATCAACCCTTCAAATGAAAAAGTAATGCAGAAAGGGATGTTCTCTATATGTAATATAGGTGTTGGAATCTGTTGAGGATGGAAAACCAAACCTAGAGGACCACCCCATATTAAGAGAGTATAGAGACGTGTTTCCAGAAGTGGTACCGGGTCTACCTTCGAGAAAAGACATTGACTTCTTGATAGAACTTGCACCAGGAGCAGTGTTAGTGTCTAGGACACCCTATAGGATGAGTACACCAGATCCAGTTGAGATCAAGCTACAACTAAAGTAAATGATGGAAAAAGGCTACATCCATCCTAGTGTGTCTCCTTGGGGAGCACCAACCTTGTTTGTAAAAAAGAAAGATGGAACGCTCTGACTGTGCTTAGATTATAGACAAATCAATAAGATAACCATAAATAACAAGCACCCCTTACAAAGAATAGATGACTTGTTCGAACAATTAGGGGGTGCTTCCATTTTCTCAAAGATTGACTTAAGGTCTGGATACCATCAAGTCCGAATCAAGGATGAAGACATCCACAAAACAACCTTCAAGACCAGATATGGTCACTATGAATTTGTGGTGGTGCCATTTGGATTAACCAATGCCCCCACCACTTTTATGTGCTTGATGAATAATGTACTCAACAAATTCCTAGACATATTTGTATTGGTTTTCATTGATGATTTCCTAATCTACTCCAAGAAAAAAGAGGAGCATGAAGAACATCTTAGACTTGTACTTTAATTACTAAGACAACAACATCTCTACGATAAGTTTAACAATTGTGACTTTTTCCAAAAGCAAGTCCATTACTTAGGCCATGTTATTTCTAAGGAAGGAGTGGTAGTAGACCTTGACAAGATCATGTCTATCATGGAATGGCCTACCCTAAAGGATATATCTAATATCAGATCCTTTATGGGCTTAGCGGGATACTATAGAAGGTTTATGAAAGGATTTTCCAAGATTGGTTATCCAATCACTACCCTTCGAAAAAAGGGGGTTAGGTTCACTTGGACATCAGAACGTGAAGAAATATTTCAGAAACTGAAATACCTTCTAACCTATGCAGCCATGTTGAAGATTGCAGCCCAGGATAATGACTTCCTCATGTGTACAAATTTCTGTAAGGAAGGACTCAGAGGAGTCCTTATGCAAGAAGGACATGTAATTTGCTACGAATCTAGAAAATTGAATGAGCATGAAATCAATTATGTGACCCATGATCTAGAGTTGGTTGCCATAGTGCACGCTTTACAATTGTGGAGGCATTACCTCCTAGGTAGGAGATTTGTACTTATGACAGACCATTATGGGTTGAGGCACCTGTTTGATCAACCAAAACTCAATTCCAGACAAGCTAGGTGGATGGATCTCCTTAGTGAGTTTGATTTCGAAATCAAACACATCAAAGGAAAGGAAAATAGGGTGGTCGTTGCCCTTAGCAGAAGTGTGAAAACAATTCACCTTGTAGCAATGAGCACCTATAAAATGGATGTCAGGGAGAGAGTCCATAATGCACATGAAACATATGCATTCTTCAAGACCGTGACATCATACCTAAAGCAAGAGCCCACAGGGCTAAAGTATGAAGGTTATCAGATGCTGGATGAAGGTCCTTACATAAATAAATTGTATATCCCAAGTTGTGATGACTTGAAGAGGATCATAATGGAGGAACTACACAAGAGACCATATACTGGTCATCCAGGTTATTAGAAAATTATTTCGGCCACTAGAAAACAATTCTATTGGCCCGGATTGAAAAAGGACATAATTGATTATTTAGCTAAGTGTCTAGAATGCCAACAATTTAAGGCCTAACACCGACATCCAGCAGGGTTGTTATAGACCCTACCAATTCCAGAATGGAAATGGGAAACCATTTCCATGGATTTTATCACCAGATTACCAAAATCGACCAAGCATAACAACGCCATCATGGTATTGGTGGAAAAATTGAGCAAGTCTGCTCACTTTGTTCCTGTCAAGTCAACTTGCAAGGCAATAGATATCGCCAACATCTTCATGAAGGAGATATTTAGACTGCATGGCATGCCTAGGGAGATTATATCCGACCGAGACACAAAATTTACTTCAAGATTTTGGAAGTCCTTAATGGCTGGTTTTGAGACTAAATTGTTGTTTAGCACAACCTATCACCCTCAAACTGATGGACAGATAGAAAGAGTAAACCGGATGTTAGAAGACATGTTAAGGATGCATGTAATGCATCAACCTAAGAAGTGGGAAGAGTACCTGCCATTGGTAGAATTTCCCTACAACAACGATTATCAAGAGTCACTGAAGATGAGCCCTTTTGAAGCCCTCTATGGTAAATAGTGCAAGATTCCAATCAGTTGGAGTAATCCAGTGGATAGAATTACAATCGGACCCGACATGCTGAAAGAAATGGAACAACAAGTGATTCTGATAAAGAAAAAATTGAAAATTTCTCACGATAGACATAAGAGTTACGCCAATAGAAATAGAACTCCCAGAGAGTTCAAGATAAGAGACCATGTCTATATCAGAGTTAGGCCCAGGAAGAGTTCCCTGAGAATGGGAGCTTGTACGAAGCTAGAACCTCGGTATTGTGGACCCTTTGAAGTCTTAGATACAGTGGGACCTGTAGCCTATAGGCTAGCATTCCCTTCCACAATAAAGGCACATAATGTTTTCCATGTTTCATTATTGAAGAAGTATGTACATGATTCTAATCATATAATTGACTAGTTTGTGATTCAGGTGGATCCGGAGGGAGAATTCCTACCAAAATCTCAATGCATACTATACAGGAAGGAAACCTCACTCGAGAACTGAACCATTGCACAGGTCAATGTGTAGTGGAAACATTTTGGCCCAGATGAGGCTACGTGGGAAATGGAGGATGCCATGAGACATGCATATCCATTTTTGTTTACTTCTATATATACAAACCATATTGGCAAATATAACATCGAGGATGATGTTCCCTT
>JZKD02S1674331.1:464778-509799 GCA_000966675.3 Picea glauca | reverse complement strand
TGTAACACCCTGTTTCCCCTAGTTTGTAAATATAACTATATTGGCCAAGAGACTATGGCCAACTCAATATGTGTGAATGTTTGATTTGATGGACCTTTGTATAAAAGGTTAATGAATTTAAATTATGTTATTTACTAGAAAATGGAGAAGTGTTGCATGACTGCTGGAAGGGGGGTGTGCTAAGAGAGACCACAAATGATATGAAAGAGATGGTGAAGGGGACCAAGAATGGTTGCATTAACTTGCACCAGACCAGTACTTTGCTGGATTTAATTGCTCAGGATCATAACAAATCTCTGACCCATGAATGAATTACAGTTAGGCTGGTAGGTGGGAAGACCTCCTCAAGAGTTAATGAGGGGATGGGGCAGTCTGTAAGACTTCCAGACTTGACCAAAGATTGGGGATTTAGGATACACAATATTGCTGAGAAAGGAAAGAGAGGAAGGCATGATGGGCAGAGGAAGACCTACGAAGAGAGTAGAGAAAGGAGACTAAGCTCAGGTTCGAGGAAGAACTGAAAAGAGCGTGTTCTGATCGCGAGAGAAGGAGAGTAACCTTCGTCCCCAACTTTTGCTGAGCCAGAAGAAAAGATTCAATCTCAAAGCATCGTGGCCTAGCTCGGGGGTGGCCAGTGGTAAATCCATTAGGAGTGATTGAGCCTCTGGTTGGGTGAAACGGGCACCCCCTTCAACAGTCGCATCACATCTTCTGGTTCTGATAAGTGTTTTCATGCTTTGTGCTTTGAAATGGAATAATGAATGAATGCATGTATCTATACATTTAAGATTGGAATCTTTATTGAATGATCAAGTGATGTGGAGTTACCTCACAGTTCTAGAGTCGGAGCAAGCCTCTTGTCACTGCTATAGTCTCGGTAATTCCATGAGATTACCCCACCCTATTTCAGAACTTAAAGTTATATGAGCTAGGAAGACACTTCCTTCAAATCAGTACCCTAAGAGACCTTAGGATCGTGCCCACGACCTTAACCAAATCCAGGCTAAGAGTATATCTTATAGCCCAAGATTCATCAGAGGTTCCATATGACCAGGGTCTAGGAACCCTGCGCTAAGTCCGAAAGGAGCTATCTCTTGATGGCTTCAGAGCTTCGGGAGCTCGAAGCCCTGGGATGTCAAATTCATAACTGTAAAAAATACTCGAATACTGAAGTCGCGAAAGGTTGTGAATCGTTGATCAGGGGAGTCCATTCGGGCCCCTTCTCGACCTTTCGATCATCTAGTGGAGGGTTTCGTGTATGGTATTTCGACAAAGTTCCACTTCGGGAGAATGGAGATGCTATAGCATCAAACTCCCCAAATGCTGAAGTTACGAAGTGAAGGAGAGTTGTAGATTCGGGGGATATCGTTACGAGTCCCACATATAGTCCAATCATTCAGGAGAAGGGACCCGCAAAGGGTACTTCAACGAAGTCCTGCTTCGAGAGGATAGGGGCGTTGTGACACCAAAACCCCCGAAGGCAAAAGTCATAAAGGAATGAGGATCGTCCATTCTTGGACTCTTCGACATCCCTCTCAACCGTCGATATACAGGGACACATGGTGCTAGATCTTTGAGTCTGGAGATTGGGCACTCTGGGGAAAGTTGAGTTGTGGTGTGTCGAAAGGATCCAAAGCCCAAAGTAATGAGAGCCTTCGATTCGAGGATGCTTCGGGACTTTTCCTACCCATGAGATCTGGGCTTTGGTCAGCCCGACCCTGACCAAATTCGAAAGAAAAGAGGAGTTTGCATTGCAAAACTCTCAAACGCTGAATTCTCGAAGTAACAAGAGTTGCAGATCCATGGATCTACGTGGCCGGATCTCAACTGTGAGATCTAAGAAATGTTAGAAGGATGCCAATCCGAAGTGACGTGGCACAGTGACATCACCCAGGGTGACGTGGACCTAAGTTTTATGTGCCACGTGTCACCCATATTTGTGTGTATCACATATGCTATAGACCCATTGGGACGTGACACGTGTCACCCCTGGCTCGTTCCATGTGTTATCCCCAAGTAAGCTACCTAGCCAAATTGGTTGGTGAAGTGACCGAAACTCCGGGAGTCTGGGACTTCGGGACTCTGGAGGGTTCGGGTGTAGCGTTGTAAAGAGACCAAAAGGTCTGAAAACCAGAACCACATGGTAAGCTTACAAGACTTTGGGACTTGGGAAGGTCTCGTGCATAGAAAGTAAAGAGGCGTTTAGCGCTGAAGCTCCGCTGTCCTGCGTGTTAGACGCCTGTGTGTTAGACGAAGATTGAGTCCAGTCGTGGGATCAGACGGTGGATGGAATTCCACCGTGGATGAAGGAACCCAGAGACAATACGTGTGAGGTGGATTCACATGGATGCCAGGTGGCCCTCAACCAATGAACGCCCGAAGAACTTAAGAAAGGTATATCCTCCAGTTCTGAGCTCGGTTTTGAGCATAGAGACCATGGTTGGAAATCTCTGGATGAACAGAATGTGATAGAGACCCCGAATGAAGGATTTGACCACTTAATGAGAACAAAATTTTGATGCTCCATCCCTAGGAAAGCCACTGAGGGGTTGGGTGTGTTACAATCAATAATGAAGCAACCAACATCCCATCTATGTCTCCCAAACTGTATGAAATCATCAATGTGTAAATCGTCCAGGTCATAGAGTTCTTTCACAAAAGCACTTGCATCATTGAGACTAATCACTTCTTCATATTAATGTGCAAGAGGAAAACAAGGTTGAATGACTTCATCTTCATCAAGCAAGAGCACAAATGCCAATGTATCCTTCTTCTCATCTAGATGTTGCACTTGATTAGGGTCTTCTTCTTCTTGGCAACTCTCTTCATGTATTTTCTCTTTAACCAAGTCTTCGTCATTAAAGAATTTACCATCTTGATCTTGATCTCTAACAAGTTTGTAGACTTCTTGGGGCATAAAAAAGGATCGATCTCGAGATGGAAGGCCTTACTGGTAGTCGTACCTTTTTTTCACAGCGTTACATGGTGATTTTACTCAGAAGTAGTAAATGGAAACTTCCCATGCCATGTTTAGGGTAGGATTCCTCTCAGAATTTTGAAGGATAGCGTTGTACTCTTCCTTTCTTTGCAAACATAACTTGACCAGGGAGTCCTTATTCTAGTAGTGTTCAAGTAATTGTTCACATAACTCATTGTCTTCCTGTATGTTTTCCTTGAGGCACTCAAAACTTTCCTCATTACTATCATCCTCAATCTTTTCTTCTTCAACTATGCCTTCATTAGATTTTAGAAGCATTGTTTCTTTCAAACCTTCAATAAGTTTTGAAATAAACGAACATCCCCGGAGAACGTCCTTAGGTTATTGAATAGTATTTTCAAGATTTTGATTTCTAGGGATCCAATGCTCAAGGAAGTCTCAGATAAGGATTATTGAAGAAGAAATACTTTTGGGGCTACAAGAATATATGATCCATTCTCTTTTACTTTCTTCAAGAGATAACATAAACAACCACCCAATCACATCTTCTTGTTCTATCCTTCAGTGTATGATGAATTCATCAAACTCGAAGACATGTGCAACAACCAAGGATGGATCACCGTCGAACTTAGGAACATGAGTCAACTCTTTCATCAGGCATTTATTTGGGTACCATTAAACTGACTAAACATCGAAGGCTTTGTATGCCTCATGAAAATTCCACAGAGACATCTTTTCATCACTTGGATAAATACTTCAATGGAGTCGCTAGATGAGATGAAGGTTTGTCAAGGGATGGAAAGGGGGAAATCAGGGAAGGGTGGGTTCTTGGAAGTGGAGTCGCCATATCAGCTTCAATAATATCTCATCAAGGGTGAAGGGGAACATCCTTCAAGTGGAGTTGCCAAGCAATCTAGGGGTAAAGGATCTGGGATCAAATCTTGCCAAAGTGTCGTTAGAGTACGAAAGAGGATTCAAAATCCTCCCCGAAAACAACGTAAAATTTTTATCGCACAGGTTGTAGGTTGGGTAATCCCGACCCAAACCACAAGATGGAAACAACTAGGAGAATACCTACCCACACCTCAGATAGGTACTCTCGTAACTTTAGAGGTGAAGTGATCACCTCAAGGGGGGAATCTCGGGTGACCCTAGGGGAAAATGATACGAAAAGTGATATTTATGAATGGATGCCCCTATAGGTCAAGTTCCTAAGTGGAAGAATGCTTGGTAATGAGTTTCGATGGTAATTTAGGGTTGCCAAGTCTTTGAGTACCTAAAAAAAAGTGATTGTACTTGCCCGAAACACAAGAGAAGCCAAGTATGCGAGCTCTATGTTAAGTGGACAAGAAAGGTAAGATTGTTGTCTCTATTTGCAGCAGTCAAACTAAGATGTCTATCAGAAAATAAATGATTATTATAGATTCTAAACAAGATGCTAAAAGTCTAACAAATGATGCAAGAGATAAGCTAGTAAACACAAGTACAACTCAAGTATAAAAGCATAGACTTTAGCATCAATGTAAGGCTGTTATAGACACGTATTGCAACGATATATTTTCATCCTTATGGCTGTAGAAAAAAAGTTGCTACAACAGAAAAATCAGCCACGAAAAATCACAAAGAATCCACCCAAAAGATGCGCTAGGACTAGTAGATCATAAGGGTAAATTATTAGCAACTTTTGATGGTTGAATTGTGAGTTATTTAGAGAATTGTTTAGGTTTTGTTATAGACCTAGTGGCTGTAGCTTGAATTTATAACAAAAATAATATTTATTTGGAAAAATATGGCGCCCTAGGGGAATAAGCAAGCCATTAGAATATATAATTGATTGCACTTTGAACAACTTGAAAATCTCATAAAATCACGTTACCCAATGCAAGTAATTTTATATCTCCAATGCAAATTTCAAATTAGTGCCTTCAAAATATTGGGTAAATGGAGTCTTGGATTTAAGATTTATATCCACAATATCCCTAGGGGTGTAAACCCTCTTACTCCCTGGGGCATGCAAATCAAACTTAGGTAAATCTAGGAGGGTGTACACCCTTGTACTCCTGCTAGGAGCCTTGCAATAAATGACTTGTCAACTAGAAAATGAGATGAAGTTTAATGGAGGGTGTATGCACTTATACACCTCCTAGGGTTTCAACCAATAACAATTATGAAACAAGCAAGAAGAACTAACAATTGCAGAATTTCCTTACCAATTTAAAAAGAGATGCAATATAAAACCCTATTTCACGAAGCAAAGACCATTCATTAGCAAGAGAGAAGACCTCCAAGAGGTGTGCACCACCTTATCTCCACAAACCACTGAGAGAATTCACCATAAGACATTTGCATAAGAGAGAGAGAGAGAGAGAGAGAGAGAGAGAGAGAGAGAGAGAGAGAGAGAGAGAGAGAGAGATCAAATTGCCTAAAAAGGACACAAATTTCAGCCAAGTAGTCTTCTCACAATGGGAGAGCTATGATCAAATGAAATAGAGATGATCTCTATTTATACAAATCCTCTAAAACATAGTTTTTACACATTCAAAGGGTAAACCACAAGATAAGGGTAAACCACAAGATAAGGGTAAGTTTTCCTTTTTTCTTTCCCCTTTTCTAGAATAAATTTTTTTAATTCATAATTTGCACATAAGATAAACCCTAGAAACATGACGTCACCCTCTTGGGGCAATGTTTTGGCAGTTTAGGTCAAGTCGTTGAGTTGCATATGAGTGCGCTAGGCCTCCAAAGGCCAAGTTTCTTCAATCCAAGCCTCTTGTCCATGATCCGAGGGCTCCCTCCTTCAAAACGTGCCAAGTGTCTTCAATCACCACCAAACCCTAGCCCTAGGGTGATGTCAAGCCCTCAAAGGTGACATTTTGGCCTCCAAAGGCAAGTCATTTGTGTTGTAGGGGCTAGGTGAGATCCTCCAAGGTGTCTCTTAGGCCTCCAAAGACATGTCATCATCACCTGGTGTGTGGGCCCTGGTATCCAACCTATGGGCTTCAAGCCGCAAGGAAGCCCAAGCTAGGCTTGTTCTTCCAAATCTGTCCATCAAATAGGTCCTGCAAAGACAATGAATATGTCCGCCAAGGATCTCAAGTCAAATGCATCATGATGAGTAAATCAAATCAATAAAAGAGCCATCTAAGCATGTACATCCAAACCACCTCATCAAAATAAACAAGTACTCAAAGACCCTATGCAATTTTCCAAGTTTAAGTATGGGAGGGTTGACAAAGCGACCTATTGGGTGAATTGTACCTCAATTTTAGGAGTGTTTCCCAAGTGGACACCTCTCTAGGTCATGTGAATGAGATGACATGGATAAGGGAAAAATTTTTTAGGCATGGGGTTCATTACATATAAGGGATCGTAGTATCTCAATTATGGGTGCCTTTGTAGAGGGTGTGTGGTACCTTCATTTTCAATGCAACCTTTTTCCAAGATGATTTATTGTCTTTTATTGCTTTTAATATGTTTCCAAGTTGAATCCAAGGTGGGGATTCTAACTAAGCATGAAAAACAATGCCCACCTTGACTCTACCTTGGTCACATGATGCTTCCCCAAGTTGAATACATGTGTGGGGCTTCTACCTTAGCATGAAAAACAATGCCCACACATGCTCCACCTTAGTTAGCATTTGTATTAGTTATTTTTCACAGGTCCCATCAGTTTCTTACGAGAGACATTTCATTATCCTCGGGATAGTTGGGTGAGCATATAGAAGGTTCATGATTGGATTTTATCTTTTTCCAGGTACAAGCCTTTGGGCCTTCAACCCTTCTTCCCATGAAGTGAGGGACAACCCCTTCTTGGGTAAATACACCTGAGAATACCAAAAGGTAAGGAGATGAGGGGGTAAAGTGTGGAAAGTGAGTAGTATGGTCGGGAATGGCATGACGACTCGTCAAGAGGACCTCCCATTAGCAAACATATCCCTAAGGGTGACCCACTTACTAGGGTGCAATGTCAACCACCAAAGTGAAACAGGGCAAGGAGCATAATGTCCAAGAAAATGTTACATAATCAAAAGTAGTTATAGATGGAACAAACTCAAATTCCTCAAATATTGAAATGACACTCACCATGATACCTGACTTGTACCTCATGGATCAAGACCCAATGTCTTCTGAAAGCCAACTTATGTGGTGGATACCATCGTGATGAACATGGAATTGTTGTGGCGAGGTGGGTCTCTGTTTGTACAAGTGGACACTGTTGATCAATCCATCTCTCTATACTCCATGTATGCAACCTGAGGGCCTTGAGACATCATATCCTTAGTTATACCTAGGATTTGGGGATAGTAGTGAACAACAACCATTTTAGGACCCTTGAAAAATTAGATAACAGGGAAAAAGAAAGTGAGGAGGTGGAGAGATAGAAATCACATGAATCTCTTGAGGATGGAATTGAACACCCCATTGAGATCCATGAAGATCAAAAGGTTGTTTCAAAAGAAGAAAAACCACTAGAAATCCTGTAGGAGGGTGATGAAAAGAGAAATCTTCCAGATCCAAATACTTCTCCAAAAATTAGGAAAGGACCCACATCACACCAAAAAAATATCCTTCATGCACATGGTCCCTCAATTCAGTAATCTCACCCCTTTCTCTTGGCACCTCATACATAAGTGATTTAAGAAAGAAGGATTATCTTAGCTTGCGCCCTCTTACAAGAGGGTGAAAAAACAATCGAGAACATTGATAAACAGAAGCGGATCAAAACAAAGCACAACATAGTCAAACTACACTTGCTATCTCATATTAAAAAAAAATTGAATTTTTTTATCTAACCGCATTTGGGATTTTAATTTTTATCTTTTTTTTTTCCAAGTAGTTTTGTTGTTATTTCAATATGTAAGGAAATACATCTGCCATTCTTATTGTGGTAGGAACTAGATGATTACGATGAGGGAATTTTTGGGAGCTAGATTATTTGTTTTTGATGTCACACTATGGGAAAACTCTAAATTTTTTGTATTACACCACTTTCTAGTTTGGCCACAAATTAATAGAAAAGATAACAATTACTCTGAAAAATAAATATCAAGAAAATAAATAAGAGACACACATAAGCATTTAATACAACAAACAATGGGCCACCAATGCAACTTCCACAAGTACTAACTATGCTCAAAGTTGGTTTGTTTACACACCAAAGATGCCCACTAAACTAACATTGACCCTGTGCACATACAATACAAATTCTAAAAATTCACAGACTGACCAAACATTATTATGATCAAGCAACCTAAGACCCCCCCAAAAAGGCATTGTTGAATTGTTCTACGTTTTTTCTTTTTTTCGCCAGTATCTGGTGACATAAATATGTATGAAATTACATTTTTTGTTGTTTAAATTGCATTTTTGAATGCATAAATGGATTCAGCGTGTTGAAAAATCCACAGGGCACTTAGATTACACAAAATTAACCACTCAAATCTGCAGATACAACAATTTCTGGCCATATTTCGGGCAAAATTCCCTGGAAAATACTTCAAGAAAGGTCCAAAACGTAGATAATTTAGACTACGGAAAAAACAAATATAGGTCAAATAACATTGGGCACTAATATGTATGATTTTGATTGATTCATGCCATAGTTTATTAATCAATCTAAGTATAATTGTTATGGTCACACTTAATTTTCATGATAAAATTTCAATTATTGAAACTTAAAATTAATCTACCATCATTTTAAATTATCCAAAATTATCAATCAAAATAATCCAAATAATTACAAAATTTAATCCTAAAATTAAAAATGATCACTAATATAAACCAAAAATGATCACTAATGTCATTTAGGTGGGGCATTCTAAAAAAATATAACCTTAGTGGATGAATAAACAATTTATCATACTTACTAGAGACCCAAAACTTTATTAACAAACAAGACTTAATTTGATTTAGTGAAGACCCCAATTTGATGATAAGGTCTTTGAATTAAGATCTAAAGACCAAAATTGATCTAGACTAGATTTAATATCTTAAGTTTTAATAACCAATTAAGATTGTAAATTGTAAGTCTTAATGAGTTCTTAAGACACAAATTGGGTAACAAATAACCAAAGTGATCCAAAGGATTAATTAGGCTCCAATTTGTTTTGATTTATTCCATAATATTTTTTTGCAAGTGGAATCATAAAATGAGATGTTAAGGGTGTATTGACGACAATTCTCCGACCAAAAGTCAAGAATACAACCAATTTTGAAATGTAAGTCGCTCACTTTTAAGGAGGTCATTCTCCTCTAAATATAAGAAGTGTAAGTGTCTCCCACGACACCCACCGAGCGCGCACACTCCTTTGGAAGATTCAATGAAGGATGGATGAAGAGAAAAAGGAAGGGAGCGATTGGTTGGGAAAACAAAGACATTTGGGGTGTGGGCAGGAGCACCTTGGGTGCACGATGGTGATGCACAACACCAAGGGGGCACACACCTTACTTTCCTTAGAATGATTGATGAGACTTGGGTTGCGTTTGGGAAAAGGCGAGACGAATTAGGAGCAACCCAAAGAGTGGACTCGTCTTCCCTTGGAAACATGGGAATGTCATAGAAGTTGGATGACCCCATCAACACACTCATGGGAAGTCATGATGATCGACACAAAGAGTGCACAAGGCAAAGGGCGTGCACCCAAGGATGTGGCGTGCCGGTCTAAGAGATGAATGATTGATGGGAGCATGATCTTTGGATGGGTGCATCGGGTCCACGTAAGGGCATGACGATTTGGTTGAGTGTGGGTTCGTAAAGGGGTGTGACACACCTGTGAGATGCAATGTTTCACACAAGTGACCCTTAGAGCTCCTATAGGAGAAAGGGCGCACAACCAAAGGAGACATAGAGCATTTTTTGCAAGAGATTTGGAGATCAAGTTCGAGGAAAGTATGCAATAATGAACTGAGGTAGAGTTGCCAAGATGGAAGACAAGTAGCCAAGTGTTGGATGTTTTGGAGGTTTTGTGGAATTTTGAAAACACAACTCTATGGAGGCAAGTGTGAGGCAGGACCAAAATCTATGTTAGCTTGGTGAAATTCTTCGAAAACAAAACGACAATAAGTTTGTGGTTGTGGGAACATATGAGGTGTACCATAGGTTGTTGTGGAGACGATTATAGTAGAGAGTCTGGGAGGGACGAATATGTTCTTGAGTGTCTTGGTAAGGTGAAGCGAGTCGTTTGACTCTGCCCTGTTGTAAACTGAGCCGGTAGTGCTCATTGTAACTATTTCACAATAACAAAGACTTAGCTAGGTGTTAGGCATGGTTCATTCTGCCCGAACTGTTTTTGTGTTTGTATTCATTTCTGTTCTGCAATTATTCTTTTATTCATGGATGTATGCTTAAATAAGACAGAGTGTTAAACTATGTTAACAAATGTCTATGTAAGCAAGAGTTTCACTAGTGTAGGAGTGTGACTCGTTGGCAGCCTAGAACGATGTATGGGTATGCTCTAGGTGAAGAGGCGTAGTCTGGATGAAGTATTATTGGTTTTCAAAGCAACCAAGTGATCACTATCATAGTGATGCACACCCTCAGGATGTGAACGATCACAAGATCTGTTCGGGCATCCCATGGTTTCATGACAGGTGGTATCAGTACCTGTTTTGTGAGACAATTTAGTGAGCTCTTCGCCACACTGTAACCTTCATGACATGTAGTATAAGAACATATTTGGCTCTTCACCACTATTGTAGCTAGAAAAGTGGTGGGGGAAGGGGCACACTTTTTTGGTGAAGCAGTCTGGATGTAGGCTTGGTGAGGTTTCAACAGACTAACCCATCACAGAGGCAACCTGAGTGTAGACTTGGTGGGTTGTGACAGTGTTGAGTTTCAAAATGGAATTCGTGGCTCCTCAGCAGATCTAGGCGCACTCCTTGAGTAGGCCAAGAACAAAGTTCTGAGGGTGGATGAAGCACTTGGGAAAGGTAGATGAATGAAGGATTGTCGCAAACCGGACTGCCGAAGTAACCACTGAATTTTGAAGAAGTCTTGAGATGAACTCTTAGGTGCCTTGGAAAAACCCTTTGCAAGTAAAGTGAAGATACTCGAAGGGTCATCCATGGCCGACAATAGTGACACCAAGAGGGAGCCCAAGATCGACAAGATGAAGGATCAAATCGTTGCCTTAGAAAGGACCATCAAGCAGATGAAAAACACATTGTGTCAACATGGTGAGAAGGTCAACCTGATGAAGACTGATATGGACAGGATGAAGCATGGGTTTAACCAAGTTGTCCAGGAGTGCCATTCAAATGAAAATCTAGTGACCGACACCTTGACGAATGGCATTCAGAATAGACTCAAGGCAGTGACAGACACACTTGCCATAGTCACACAAAGGTTGAGTGACCAAGATGACACCATCACATTGTTGAAATGACATTTAGCTAAAAAACATAGCTCTATTGTCATGTTGATGAGGATCAAGATAAAGGAACCTGATCCATATGACAAAAATCGCAATGCTAAGTTGTTGGGAAACTTCTATAGGGACATTGAGAAGTACTTGGAGCAGTTGAATGAAAGTTCATATGAAACCAAGGTGAACGTTGTAGTGATGTTCTTGACATGAACTACTAAGATTTGGTGGAGGAACTAAGCGAAAGACTTGGTAGCTGGGAGAACTATTGAAAATATTTTTGGGTTTGTGTTTTGATTGTTTTATTGCGATGATCAAATCCTTTTTTGCATCGATATTACATATGCTATGCTTCATATTAGCCATTTTGAAGGAGTTTCAAAGGTTTATATATCAATTCATCATGGATTCACATCAGGTATGTATAATTGGTGTTTTTATAATGATTTTGAGATCAATTCAGTTTAATTTGTTGTTTATAAAGATCTAATGCATGGTTTGTGTGAAAAAGGGAAAAATCGCGGTCCGATCCTCCATCCAGTACCTCATCTGGCACTTCGTTCAACACTTGATCTGACACACGATCCGACACTCCATCCGGCACGCGATCCAACACTCAGAGCGCACTGGAGCTGGCGGTTGGTACATTGGCGGCCTGTGGTGGACGAATCAATGATCTGGGTTTTGTGCCCCCTTGTGGCCTCCAACTACAGAGCTTGACACACCTCATATTGGGTGGTTGTAGTGATCGCTGAGTGGCTCACAAAATTTCTATAAGATGTTGTTGTTAGAAGCTCATTTAAAGAGTTTTCTATTTTTAGAGGAGGTTGACCCTTCCAGTGGTCGACCTCTCAAGTTGTAACTTATCTATAAATACCACTATCAGTGGAACAACCAAAGACAAAATTTTTGAGAAGAATTTTATTGTGTAATATAGACATTCTCTGCAAAGTTGTTCCAGACTTCATTTTTATGATTAATGACAAAATTGCGTTAAGTTAATCTTGCGTTTTCTTGTTGGAGTGTAGCCACGACTTGCTGGGGGGCCCACCAGTGGTTTGGGTGACTGTGTATATCGGTAGATATAGTGTGTTTATCTTTTTGCTTAGTTGGAATTCATAATTTTTTCTTTTTTGCATGTATTTCTCAGTTTCAATTGTTGTATATGTCAATTATAATTTGTTAATCTAATTTGTCTTTCCTTAATTACAGATTGCTTGTAGGAGCTGGTTAATTATAATATTGTGTCTTTTCTTTCTTAGCTATGAATCGTCTTGGAGGATACTAATTTAGATAGTTGTATTGAAGTCTTAATTGGTTACTCTGGTTTTGGTAACTAAAACATAACATTAACTTAGACAAAGTATTAGTGTAAACATAGTATTAGTTTAAAATTGTTTGCAAGCTTTGATGGATTAATTGTTTCAAGTTTTGATATCTTTAATTGAGATAGATTTAATTACCATTTCAATTAGTCTTCGTATATATATTTTGTTTATTAATTTTGCCTTAGTATGATAGGATAGAAATAGATTTTGGATTATGTTTTCTAAAAAGCATTCTAGTTAATTTTGAAATATGATTTTTAATGATAGAATTAGTTCAGTTTAGATTATGAAATCTCAGTTATGGATTTAAATTGTAATTTTTAGTTGATATTGATCAAGAATTAGAAGTTTGCACAGAGTGAATTTGAATTAGGATTTTTAATCACGAGTTCATGAGTTTATAGATTTGCTTGAAGTAGTGAATTTGAATAAGAGTTCTTTTAATCATTGATGATTGATGTATAAAGTTTAGAGATCACATGGATTCCCGAAATACTTAGTGTTGCTTCTATGATGGAAAATATTTCTTTAGATTGCCTTATTCACACTTTCCATTTCTCTGTAGAAGTCAGCCTTGAATTAATTCCTCTTGAAATGTCACTAATAGTCAGATGCCATCATGATGTTATTCGACACAGAAGACACAATCATCACCTTTGAATACTTTTCTTCTTTGTACCACAAGTTAGAAATAGTTTTGATCAATTAGAATTTGAATACAGTCATAACACTTTTACTTTTGATTAAATAGATTAAAATTTAATCTTCGTGAAATAGAAATAGTTATGAGTTCTTTTTAAGAATAGAGTTCACTTGTCAAAATAGTCTTGATAGGTTAGTTGTTTACTTGCTATTTTCTCAAAGATAGATAGATTAAATAACTCATAAGTAATTTACTTTCTGTTGCTTACTTAAAAAGATTGAATAGATTAACTAGCTTAAAATAGGTTGTTATTTGCTCATTTAGAAATAGTTCATCAATTCATTGTTTGGATCTGCTAAGGGTAAATAGTTCATAATCCTAGAATTGCTTAACGCTCATTAATAGAATTTGTTAATTGATGAAAATTGAAAAGAGTCATCTCTTTAGAAAGTAGATTGATAGAGTGTTGATCCTTAGGTAGACCATCTCCTTAGTTAGATAATACTTCCATTATATTTTCTTCCTTGGCTCATACAGTGCCACAACTCTAAGTTTACTTATGCCGGGTTGACAATTTAATTGAGGGAATTAGCGCATATAGAATACCCATCATTTTTGGCGTCGTTGCCGGGGAGTTGTCTTAAGGTAGGAAATAGTTAGGAAGTAGATCATTTCTGAAACCTTAGCATTAGTTTGGTGGTGGGGGAACTTTAAGACAAGAGGTAAGAACCTGGGCATCTGTTATAGTAGGTTCCCCCAAACCCAATGGTAGTTTTTTTTTCTTTTTCTTTCATGAACAAACCTAGGGAACCAAAGGGCAGATACACTAAAACTAAAACAAACCAAACCTTCCGATCAAGGTTCCTTCTAACCTTTTTGGAGGAAGGAACACTCCACCCACAAACTCCGCAGATCGATACTGGAAAATAGGGGTTAGCTCAACCCAAAGAGGTAAAGCAGTCTCTGAAGAGACCAAAACCGGGACCACTATAGAGCAGAAAATTGAAACATCAATAGTAGTGGGACATGAGGCAAGACCACTCAGGCCTTCATTAGAACCAACCAACACAACCTTTTATTTTTCACCACCATCAGGGGACCCTAACTTTGTAGATATCAATGACCCTGAACAAGTGAATACTTTGTTTGGCAGTTCAAACAATATAATTGTTTCCAAAGTCAAAACAGAAACTTTGGCACCTATAATTTCAATCGGCTCGAGTAAAGTCCCGAACATCCAAACAATAGATAAATCTTCCCATCGAAGGGATACCTTTCCTAGAAAATAACCTTGGGATACTTTGTTATCTTCAAGGATAAAACCATTTAGGTACTCTCTCTTTGGAAACCAATCTAGTATGGATGATCAGGAGGATCACAACCATGTAAGACATGAGGAGGGAGAAGAAGTTGGAAACCAAACCGAAACCACCTTCAGGTTTCCAATTTTGGATACCACACAAAATGTCAATATGAAGAACATTCCACTCTCGACATTGCCCACCTTTTACAGTAAAAGTAGTGAAGACCCGGATACCTTCCTATTTGAGTTTGACATCTTGTGTAGGAGCTACAATTACTTGCAATATGCCCATAAACTAAATTTTTTTCTTGCCACCCTTAAGGATTCCACACTAATATGGTTCATGGGGTTGGGAGAGTCCAGTATTAGGTCTTGGGAAGGCATGAAAGATATATTTCTTAAAAAATACCAAGACTACTGCAAGTCCAAGGATTCTCGTAATGATATTTTTAAAATCCAATAGTTAGAGGACGAGAATCTCGAGGATTACATGGAGCGGTTTGCTTATGTCTCACATAAATCGAAGTACCATGACATTCTAGATGATGCAGTCAGGGCTCTTTTCCTTAAAGTTATTTCATAATAATACCTAGAGACACTTAACCTGATGGCATCAAGTGACATTTCCCATAAACCATTTACTGAAATATGTGAAATGTGTAGGAATTATTCGAGGAGTAGAGCTAAAATAGGGAAGAGTGTTCGGGATCCTTATAGTAGAAACCTAAAAAAAATTAGTTCAGGTGGTATCACAAGGGTAGAGATATGGAACCTATTGGAGAACTTCAAAACCAATATCTTAAGTACAATAAGTTCCCAGTTGGACACCCTAAAGATTAAAAAGAAACACAAGGAGGAGAATGCAGGAATGTGCATATTTTCTCCAAGATGCAGGATGAAGCATTCCTCAAGGAAATGCCCATTAGATAATATTTCAGTTTGTGGCTTCTACACTGAAGACCACCCAACTGAAAAATTCCCATCAGTGCCCAGTTTATTAGCCATTTACAGAAGTGGGGATCCTGAGGAATCCTCTTATGCACCTAGGAGGCCATGGTAGCCTAGGAGTTAACCTACATACCCGGATTACAACCTCAAGTTCCACCTTGTTATCAACAACCACAACAGTGGAACTCACCGAATTGGAAAAATGGGTCTACACAGTATCACCATCCTTGGCTACAAGGATGGAGAGGAGGGCATACCCAAGGAAACACTCAAGCTCCACCTATCCCTATGCCCACATATCCTTACCCCTATTTTCCACCAAACATCCCACAACTTTTGCCAGGTTTTGTTCCCCCACCTTTACCTCCTATTCCACAACAACCCCAACAATACCATAATACAATCTCCCCAAGAATGAAATTATTACCAGCACAACCAGTGCCCAACCCCAATAACAAACCAACTCAACCTATTCACAATGTTGAGATGCAAGCCTTTCCGACGTATGCTATTTCTCCTGTTCCATTGCAGGAGATTCAACTAAAGTCGGGAAAAGTTTTGGATAGGCAGAGGCCTTCAATAGTCATCCGGGAAGAAGAAGAAGAATACGAAACTCCCGAACAACCCACGGATGACACTAAGTGGGAAGATGTTATCATTCCTAAAGACCAAGAACTCAAGCTTCCCCAAAATGAATCTTCAATGATTACAAAAGCCCCTCCTTATCCAGAAAGATTAGTGATTAAGAAACCTACCACTCGACCATAATTTGACATTTTGAATGAATTGAAGAATATCTGTGTCAAAATTTCCTTGTTACAAGCCATAAAGGACATTCCAATTTACAGTAAGATGGTCAAAGAATTGTGTATCAAGAAGCCAGAGAGGAAGCAGAAGGATCCTCCAACAATACATTTGATAGGAGAATTCTCTGAGTACATATCGAAGCAGCCTAGGGTCACAAAATATGGGAACCCAGAGAACCCCGTAGTAACAATAACCATTAATAAGGTTCCCATCGGAAACACTCTCATAGACCTAGGGGCATCCATTAATGTTATGACTGTTACTACCTTGGAGGAATTACAGTTAAAACCTCTTCTTAGACCTACCCCAACTATTTTGGAATTAGCATATAAGACAAAAGTTATACCTGAAGGAATCTCGGATGATATCATAGTTACATTAGCCTCATGGGAATACCCAATACAATTTCTTGTCATTCATTCAAAGGATCATACCAAAGGGAATCTCGTTATTTTGGAAAGACCTTGGGTGGCCACAACCAATGCATTTATTGGCTGTAGAGAAGGTGAAATGACCATTTCAAATGGAATTTCTATACAAAATCTTACCATATACCCACCAACTCAACCTATCATGGAGAATTTATGGTGTCTTGAATTCCCATACGAGAATGAGGGCTGGGAAGAACCTATGTTGCCAAGTGATCATTCCTGGACACTTCAGGAGCAAACAACGGAAAATGTGCTAAACCATTTTATTTCTGCTATCACGTGTGTTGATTTTCCACAATCTTTTCCCCAATTTGAGTACATGTTTCGGGAAGAGTTTCAGGAACAGTTGGACCCATCAACTTTGTCTTCGACATCTTTTATTTTTGAGATAGATGAGTCTGGCACATCTTATATCATTCCCTATGATATTATTCTAGGGAAATTCCTACATATAAATTCTGGACTAGATGTAGAGTAACAAAAAAGTTAGTAAATGTCCTTAAAGAACAATCACAGAAATTTGCCTAGGAATACACTAATATGAAGGGTATACACCCTGATACATGCATTCAACACATATATACCTAGGAAAAAGTAACACCTGTTAGGAAATCCCAGAGGAGGATGAACTCGACACTCAAGGGTATAGTAAAAGAGGAGATACCGAAGCTATTGAATGTCAACTTTATTTATCCAATATCTGACAGTAAATGTGTATCCCCGCTTGTAGTGGTTCCAAATAAAGTAACTGAGAAATGGAGAATTTGTGTTGATTTCCGGGAACTTAATAAGGCCACTCTAAAGGATTATTTTCCCCTTCCTTTCATTGACCAAGTCTTGGATACCTTGTCAGGAAAGAAATACTTCTCCTTCCTGGATGGATATAGAGGGTGCAACCAAATTTTCATAGCACCCGAGGATCAGGACAAGACTACTTTCACTTGTCCTTGGGGAACCTATGCCTATAGGGTCTTACCATTTGGTTTGTGTAATGCTCTTGCCACATTTAAACAAGCAGTACTAGGGATATTTGCTGACCTTATTCATGATTGTGTGGAAGTATATATGGATGACTTTACAATAGATGGAAATAATTACCAGGAATCCCTAGATAATCTAGAGAAACTCCTTATCATATGTCAAGAAATGAACCTATCCTTAAGTCATGAAAAATGTAAAATGTTGTGTACTGAAGGAGTGGTCTTAGGACATCACATTTCATCTAAGATTGAGGTAATTGTCAAACTTCCACCCCCAAGACTCAAAAAGAGGTAAGAAGCTTTCTTGGTCATGTCGGATACTACTGACGATTTATTGAGAATTTCACAAAGATTGTTTCACCCATGTTTGTATTGTTGATAAAATATGTTGATTGTCTTTGGACGGACCAGTGTCAAACTTCCTTTGAAACTCTGAAAGCTAAATTATATGTGGCACCAGTTCTTAGAGGACCCAATTGGGCCCTTCCATTTCACATATTCACCGATGCCTCCGATACTATAATATGAGGAGTATTAGGGAAGAAAGAAGACCATCATTCCTATGCCATATATTTTGTGAGGAAGAACTTGTCCCCCTCCGAGTTAAACTATACAGTTACCGAAAATGAATTCTTGGTAGTGGTCCATGCCATCAATAAATTTCTCCATTACATCACAGGATACAAAGTCTTTGTACATACAGATCACTCTGCCATTATATTTCTCATGAATAAACCCATTACCAATAGTCGAGTGACTAGGTGGATCTTGTTATTGCAAGAGTTCAATATCATCGTCCTTGACCGACCTGGAAAGGATAATTTAGTAGTTGATTTTCTTTCACGCATAAAACATGAGGGTGATGATATTCCTGTTGATGATAGTTTCCCATATGAGCATCTTTTTTCCCTCTCTGTAAATACCCCATGGTTTGCAGACATGGAAAATTATTTAGCTACTAGGAAGTTACCAGCTCATTTGTCACCTCATGAAAAACGTAGAATTATCACGCAAAGTGCTAACTACTCTTGGGTTGGCCATGAAATTTTTCATACTGGTCCAGACTTGATTATTCATAGATGTGTCCAAGAAGACAAGATACCAGAAATCCTATGAAGTTGTCATGATGGACCATGTGGTGGCCATTTTTCCGACAAACGTACAACATATAAGGTGTTACATTCAGGTTACTATTCGCCTAGCATTTTTAAGGATGTTTTCAAATATGTGAGGAGCTGCGATAGCAGTCAAAGGATAGGAAGACCCACATAAGTTGATGAAATGCCCTTGTGTGCCCAAGTTATGATAGAACCTTTCGAGAAATGGGACCTTAATTTTGTGGGACCAATTTCACCCATGTCTCGTAAGAAGAATTATATTTTGGTTTGTACAGATTATGTCACCAAGTGGGTAGAAGCAAAAGCCTTATTTAGGGCTATCGAAAAATCTGTTGTTGAATTCATTTATGAAGACATATTTACCCGCTTAGGTGTTCCTCGTGAAATTTTTATAGACCAAGGCACCCAATTCACTTCTAAGTTGATGAAAGAATTAACGAAGAAATATGGGATCAAGCACTACAAGTCTTCTCCATATCACCCACAAGATAATGGTCAGGTAGAGTCCACAAACAAAGTTTAGGAAGCTATCTTAACCAAGATTGTTCAATTACACCATAGGGATTGGGCTGATAGGCTTCTAGAGGCTTTGTGGGCATATCATACCACCTGGAGAAACACCACTGGGCATACCTCTTACGAACTAGTGTATGGAAAAAACGTACTTCTACTAATAGAATTCCAAGTAAGGACTTTCTGTATTGCTGCACAATTGGTATTAAACCTAGATGAGGCACATAAACAACAAGCCATACAATTAAACGAGTTGGATGAGATTAGGCAAGATGCTATCCAACGAACAATGTTAGTTCAAAACTAGAGGAGCAAGTGGCATGACAAATTTATTAAGAAGAAACAATTCCAACCTGGTGATTGGGCTTTGTTGTTTGACTCTCGATTTAAAAATTTTAAAGGAAAACTTACCACTTGGTGGTTGGGTTGTTATGAGGTAGTCATCATGTATGATAATGGGGCTGTTAAGATCAAAACAATTAATGATGGACAAGTCTCTTTCGTAGTGAATGGACATCGACTCAAACTTTACCATAGACCCATTTCAAAGAATATTTTCTATAGGTCATGTCAATTGACAAGGCATTGGCCTTAGTAGATGGGGAAGTTTCTTCTCCCTCCCCCTTTTCTTGAAATTTTTTCTGAATTTTGATTGTACATATGTAAATAATTTGAAGTGTGTTCTTCTTGATAAACAATTCTAGAGATTTCTGCAGGTATTTATTTCACCACGAGCGGACAATTTCAAGGAGACAAAAAGGGAAGTATTTTCCTTCAAAAAAATATTACTATATTTGAACCTTGTTGTTTTCTAAGCATCAATTGAATAATGACCTGCTCTAATTAGCCATATTTTTGCAAAGATTTATATCTTCCTTTTTTTCTCAAGGCATCTTTAATGGCAATTGCTCTGAACCTCCACTACTAGAGGATATAAGGAAGTGACACCTTGACTATCAAACCTAGAGGTTACTCGTACAATTTTCCCAAGAACCCTGAGTAAGTGAGTAAAGTATCTTTATTAAAGAGTAGAAAGAATGTCTAATTAGCGGTTATCCATAGAAACACCACTATAACTTAAAAAAGAAAGAAAGCGAGTCGAGCCTGAAGATACCTTTCTGTTCTTTTCCAATGGTACCATCCACTACACACTAAAAAAATGCTTGATTATACCATATATTTAGATAGGCTACACCCACTTAAGTACCCATTACATCAGGACAACCTATAAGGAATACACAAAGAAGAGTTATCCTCTAACATAAATACCATCCCAATATTAAATAAAATTTTCAAAGTTGTCTCCCCATCTTCTTGCAAAAACCAATCTTTATATAAAAATCTTAAAAGATGGTGGACCAGTCTCTGTTGTAAAAGGGTGTAAGAGGATAACCCACTGGGATACTGAACATATTTGTTGCAGCGGTTACCGACATGTGGTATGACTAGGTAAACACGTCGGAGTACTGAACATGCTTGCTGGCAGCGGGGCATTCTACCTAGCGAGGGTGACAATCTCACAAACAATAAATAAAATTCTTAAATCTTAAACTTGTCCTCATATACAACATTACTTGTAGACAAAGTTGAAAAGAAGTATGCATGGTTAAGAAAAGGTCAATGAACTCCATAAATATACCATTGGGAACTAACTTTAAGACTATCCTAAGACTCTCTCACCTACCTCTTCTTAACTATATGTAGGATGTTTTGTCCTACAGGTGGGGCCATATTTTAACTGTCTCATCAGACTAATGTGTGAAATTTATCTCTACACTTGGAAAGCTGTAAATATTAGGCTATTGGGAGAATTGATTGGTTCCCTATATTTTTTATTGTGAGGTGTCACAATACTTAGGAGTGGGGGAGGGGTTTCCTTTGCTGAAAAATTATAAACACCGCCTATCTATATTATAATCCATGAGAAGAGGAAGTAGAATCTTTGTAAAAATTCTTATATATTGTTTTCACGATATTCTGGGCTATTATATCAGTAGTTATTTTTATTGAAATGCTAAATGCTATACTGCCAACATCACAATGTATTATAAGCCTATTGTACATTTTTTTTAAAGACCGCTTAACTGGTTCTTTGTGTCAATTACAAACTGTTAAATATTCACTACAGATTTGTGTTACACGCCTATGGACAGAGGAACAAATTATTTAGAAGAGGAACATATTGTTTTATAGTGTACAAGAACGATGGAAAGGCAATTAACAATGGGTCATTCTATTCACACTTATCCTGTCCATGCTCATGTTTACCATGACTGCCAAAAATTTCCCAAGCCAAGTGTTATGGGTAAACGCCCATTATAATAGGGATAATTTCTATTTGCACATGAGTACCATATGAAGTGCCATATGTAGTGCCATTTGGAAGACCGGATGGGGTGCCATCTGGATGATTGGATGAAGCACCATATGAAGGATCAGATGAGGTATGCATATACTGTAAATGACCACAATTTCATGCAAAAAAGAATCGTTCGAATTGATACACCTGTTTCACTGGTAAGTTGAGATGAATTGAATGGTATGTCGTTAAAACTTACATTGATAATTAAATTAAAAAATGTTAATGCATTTTTATGATCAAATGTCCAAGTCGAAGACTTGGACATTGATATAATTCACACATGATTGCAATTGCCTCCAAAGTACACCATTCAAAATTCAAATGATGCGCAATCATAGTCACACATGGCAATCGTGTGTGATGAATTCGCTCACGAATTCAACTGTTTTCCACCTTAATTGCATTAAAAATAGGGTTTTTTCCCCCAATTTCCATTCTACTCATCCCTGCTTGTTGTATCACGTTCACCTTCTGCCCAATTCCATTCCTCTGCTCATCCTCCATGTTGTAACCATGCCTAAATTCTATGAACCTCCCTCCTATGCCGAGCTTCTGGCCATTCCCGAATTCGTAGAGTGTAGAGAGATTTTCCTTCGCGTAGGGTGGGGACCATTCTTGGCCTGTTTGCACAACCATGATGATGGCGTCTCACTACAATCCATTCTCGGGTTCGATGGGAGGCTGGCGTGCGTAGGGTCTCTGGCCTTCTTGGTCTCTGAGGAGTCAATTGCCTCAGCCATGAAACTGCTACAGGTTGGAGATCGATGTTCAAACACCATCAATTGCCACGGCCAAGCTACAACAGATTATTCAAGCATGAGTTTCAAAATGTTTCTAGAGCTAAAGGGTACTCCAAGGAATGGATCAAGGATTAATTTATTAATCCCCTGATCATCATTACCAGGCTTATCACTTGTGAAGGTAGGTACTCTGTCTTCAAAGCTTTCCATTTTCGTCTGTTAGATCATTTCCAATTTAATAAGCCCCTGAATTTCCTTTCTACTTCTTGAAAAGTCTTGAGAAAATGTCTTACCAAGTGCATAAAAATGTGGCCAATCCTCATAACAGTTTATTCCACCACGACCTCATCAAATTTCTTGTCATAACTGAATTGACAAAATAGTGCAAGACATGGGATGAATTCCTCTATCAATTCTCAAACCCCCATATCACAGTCAAGACCAGCAAGAGATCAATTGATTTAGGGATTGTTACTCCATCTAAGCCTCATTCTTCAAAGACTATAAACCCTCCATTTCAAACTATCTCTCTGTCTGAGAAAAAGGCTAAGAAAATTGTTGATTCCCCTGCAGCCTCATCGAGAAAGAAAACCAAAAAACATGTCGATAATTCTCCATTTCCCTCAACACCTATTGATCCTCAACCTAAGAAGTTACAAGATGCATTTCATCAAGATTTTCCTTCAGTCCCTATGAATAGAAGAGGATCCATTCGGTTCAAAGGGGAATCTTTTCGAAGAAGTACCTGAAGTGCAAGTGGAAAGCCTAATGTAAAACCTCCACGCACTTCATATCCTATCCAAGTGTATTCTGATCATGAAAGCCCCCATAAAAGACTCAGAGAAGTTTCTGCAGAAGAGTTTGAGCCTGATAAATAGGTAAAATCCGAACCTATTCCCTCTCACAAGCACTCTGTTACTCCTATTTCCCAGATGCCTACATCAGCTTCAAAAGTTGATATAACTTCTACATCCATCAAAGGATCCAAGCCCTCTTCTTTTGAAACATCTGATCATACCCCAATTATTGAGAAATTACAAAAATAAAATGCTCAGTTGCTTCAACAGTTGGAAGAGAAAAAGACTATGGATAGGAATCTACATCATGACAATGCGGTATTGCAAGCAAAAGTGAATTCTCTCCAACGATTGGTTGATCAAATGACCATCGCCAATTGCAGCCTCTTGACACAATTGAAACATCGTAAAAGGCCCAAGACAAAATCTCCAGGACAAGAGGGAGAATCTTCTAAAGCCAATCCACCCCCTCCTTCGAGAGTCTAGTTATGTCGAGGTGATCCATTTTTGTTTGCAGAGGGACCTGCAAATCCTTAGGCATGGGGGTAATGTTGGGTTTGTGTTTTGACTGTTTTATTGCGATGATCAAATCCTTTTTTGCATTGATATTACATATGCTATGCTTCATATTAGCAATTTTTAAGGAGTTTCAAAGGTTTATATATCAATTCATCATGGATTCACATCAGGTATGTATAATTGGTGTTTTTGTAATGATTTTGAGATCAATTCAGTTCAGTTCGATGTTTATAAAGATCTAATGCATGGTTTGTGTGCAACAGGGAAAAATCGCGGTCCGATCCTCCATCTGGTACCTCATCCAACACTCCGTTCAACACTTGATCCGACACACGATCCGACACTCCATCCGACACGTGATCCAACACTAAGAGTGCACTGGAGTTGGCGATTGGTACATTAGCGACCTATGGTGGACGAATCAACGATCTGGGTTTTGTGCCCCCTCATGGCCTCCAACTACAAAACTCGACACACCTCAGATTAGGCGATTATAGTGATCGCTGAGTGGCTCACATAATTTATAGAAGATGCTATTGTTAGAAGGTCATTTAATGAGTTTGTTGTTTTTAGAGGAGGTTGACCCTTCCAGTGGTCGAACTCTAGAGATGTAACTTATCTGTAAATACCACTATCAGTGGCACGACCAAAGACAAAATTTTTGAGAAGAATTTTATTGTGTGATGCAGACATTATATGCAACTTTGTTCCACAATTCGTTTTTATGATTAATGAAAAAATTGCGTTGAGTTAAGCTTGCGTTTTCTTGTTGGAGTGTATCCACAATCTGCTGGGGGCCCCACCAGTGGCCTAGGTGACTGTGTATATTAGTAGATATCGTGTGTTTATTTTGTTGCTTAGTTATAATTCATAATTGTTTCTTTACTGCATGTATTTCTCAGTTTCAATTGTTGTATATGTCAATTATAATTTGTCAATCTAATTTGTCTTTCCTTAATTACAAATTGCTTGTAGGAGATGGTTAATTATAATATTGTGTCTTTTCTTTCTTAGCTATGAATCGTCCTAGAGGATACTAATTTAGATAGTTGTATTGAAGTCTTAAGTAGTTACTATGGTTTTGGTAACTAAAACAGAGCATTAACTTAGACAGAGTATTAGTGTAAACATAATATTAGTTTAAAATGGTTTGCAAGCTTTGATGGATTAATTGTTTCAAGTTTTGATAGCTTTAATTGAGATAGATTTAATTACCATTTCAATTAGTCTTCGTAGATCTATTTTGTTTATTAATTTTTCCTTAGTATGATAGGATAGAAATAGATTTTGGATTATGTTTTCTAAAAAGCATTCTAGTTAATTTTGAAATATGATTTTTAATGATAGAGTTAGTTCAGTTTAGATCATGAAATTTCAGTTATGGATTTAAATTGTAATTTTTAGTTGATATTGACCAAGAATTAGAAGTTTGCACATAGTGAATTTGAATTAGGATTTTTAATCATGAGTTCATGAGTTTATAGATTTGCTTGAAGTAGTGAATTTGAATAAGAGTGCTTTTAATCGTTGATGATTGATGTATAAAGTTTAGAGATCACATGGATTCCCGAAATACTTAGTGCTGCTTCTATGATAGAAAAGCTTTCTTTAGATTGCCTCATTCACACTTTCCATTTCTCTGTAGAAGTCAACCTTGAATTAATTCCTCTTGAACTGTCACTAATAGTGAGATGCCATCATGATGTTATTCGACACAGAAGACACAATCATCACCTTTGAATACTTTTCTTCTTTGTACCACAAGTTAGAAATAGTTTTGATCAATTAGAATTTGAATACATTCATAACATTTTTACTTTTGATTAAATATAATAAAATTTGTTCTTCGCGAAATAGAAATAGTTATGAGTTCTTTTTAAGAATAGAGTTCACTTGTCAAAATAGTCTTGATAGGTTAGTTGTTTACTTGCTTATTTGGTCAAATATTACTTGGTGTTGCCTACTTAAAAAGATTGAATTGATTAACTAGCTTAAAATAGGTTTTTATTTGCTCATTTAGAAATAGTCCATCAATTCATTGTTTGAAGTTGCTTAGGGTAAATAGTTCATAATCCTAGAATTGCTTAGAGCTCATTAACATAAATAGTTAATTGATGAAAACTGAAAAGAGTCATCTCTTTAGAAAGTAGATTGATAGAGCGTTGATCCTTAGGTAGACCATCTACTTAGTTAGATAATACTTCCATTAGCTTTTCTTCATTGGATCATACAACACCACAACTCTAAGTTTACTTACCACGGGTTGACAATTTAATTGAGGGAATTAGTGCATATAGAATACCCATCAAAGATAAAAAACTAGGCAGAGATGAAGGCAACCTTGAAGGCATAGTTTGGTATGGGGAACCAAGCATGGTTCACAAAGAATCGATTGTTGGATCTCAAGCATACTGGTAAGATCCAAGCCTACATCAAGGAGTTCACAGGGCTCATGTTGGCAAACAAAGATATATCGAAAGAAGACAAAATTTTCCAATTCATGAATGGTCTGCAACCATGGGCACAGAGTGAGTTGTGATGGAAGAATGTGCAATCTATTGCAACAGTGATTGTCACAGGACAAACTGTTGGAATTTTGAGGTGAACTGAAGACAGGTCCTAGGAACAGTGAGGATGCTGAAGATGAGAAGAAATGATAAGGGAAAGGGAAAAATAAGGACAAGGGAAAGATGAAGTCATCCAAGTGAAACAAAGACAATGCCAAGCAAACAGACACAACGAAAGAGAAGAATCCAATTTCATGTTGGATTTGCGCCAAGGAGCACTATGTGAATAATTGTCCCTTGAAACACAAGTTGAATGCTTTGTAGAAGGCATACAATCGATTTTTTGGAGTCTTGCAGGTCTTGGACGTTAATGGAAGGTGAAACCATAGAAATACAAGAGCAAGATGAGACAAACTTTGCTATGTGTAGGCCGAACTCAATGGGAAGTCAGTGTTATCCATTATGGATAGTGGGGTGAATCATAACTTCTTGAGGGAAGACATGGTGCAAAGGCTTGTGTTGCAACTTGAATTGACACTGACAACCTTCAAGATAATAAACATAGGCATAGAGAGGGTCTTTGGTGTGGCCAAGGACATCTCGTTGAAGCTTGGTGACCAGTTTGGAAATACAAGTTTCAACGTTGTTCCCATGGACGATTTTGAAGTTGTGTTAGGACAAGAGTTCATGAGCAAGGAAAAGGCAACATTGATTCATCACATGAACAATTTGGCCATTTTCTTAGGATAGACACCATGTTTGATTCCGACCATAAGGAGGAAGGAAGGAGGCACACAAAAGTCTTCCTTGCAAATGGTTGTTGTGAACAACTAGAGAGAAACCTTGTGGAGACGAACTTGGAGGGTGTGGGGTGATTGTTGGAAAATATAACACAATGAGCGAGAGGAAGTTTGTGTCAGTGGAATACAGGATTTCCAAAGTTGAAGAGATATGTGGAGATTTGGATAAGACAATGGTTGACTTGGATGATTTCTGTTTGGAAGTCAATGAGTGGCGACGAAAATCAGAAGGAGTCACAAAAACAAAGATGCTATAACAATTCATTGAACAGGAGCAGAAACCATTTGTAGACCAAGAGGACATGAGGGAGATGCAACAACCTTGGTGGAAGAGAACCAAGGAAGGGGCAAATTCCTCCTCTAATGAACTTGGACATGGTGAATGGCGGTATGACCCTGAGCTAGATTGACTCATGGAAGAGTGTGAAGGCAAGATTAATTCAAGTCTACCACTACTTATGTACATGAAGCATAAGTACAGTGAAACTTCATGGATCACATTAGGACAGATTAGAGATGGCCCAACCAAAAACACATTGACTTGATGTCTTGGTGGGAGCTAGCAAGGCCAATGGGGTGCCTTGAGAATGCGTCTTGGTGAAAACTGTTGAGAACGTAGTGGGTGACTTGATAGATTGGAGGAAATGAAGAGTTGCAGATGTGACGAGTTTGTAGACAGAAACAAATGTTTGAATGTGAATATGTGAGTCCTTGAGGCAGAGGCTCGATGATTGGATTAGCTACCCAATCAATCGAAGTCACAAGGGGATCCAACGCACAGAAGAATGGGAAGACATATCGAAGTATGGAAGAAACAATGAGTTATAAGGTAACGACACTTCATAGACTCATGGAACTTCCTAAGGGGAGTTTACCTTGATGAGAGCAGTTGAGGAAGAAATAGTTTTTGAGTGGTGATGAGATTTGGAGATGGGCAGAGATGCCATGGAAGTCTATGGATGTTGCAAGGGATGAAAACAACTAGGAGTGGGGGAGGATGTAAGGGTCTCCTTTGACACCCATAGAGTGCACACACTTGAGAAGTTTCGACGACGGATGAACAAAGAGCACAAGGAAGGGAGCGATCGATTGGGCAAACAAAGAAATTTGGGGTGTGGGAAATATCACCTTGGCTGCACGATGGCGACAGACGACACCAATGGGGAACACACCTTACTTTCCTTAGAATGATTAACAGAGACTTGGGTTGTGTTTGGGCAAGGGAGAGATGACTTGGGAGCATGCACAAAGAGTGGAATTGTCTGCTCTCAACAACATGGGTGCATTGAAGAAGTTGGATGACCCCATTGAAACGCTCATGAGAAGTCACAACAATCTCTACAAAGAGTGCACAAGGCAAAGGGCACACACCCAAGGATGGGGCACGCCAATCCAAGAGACGAATGGTTGATGGGCACACAGGCTTTGGATGGGTGCACTGGTTCTATGGAAGGGAACAACGAGTTGGTTAAGTGTGGGTTCTAGAAGGGGCGTGACACACCCAAGAGAAACAATGTTTCACACAAGTGACCCTTGGAGCTCCTATAATAGAAAGTGTGCACAACCAAAGGAGACATGGAACGTTTTTGGTAAGAGAATTGGAGACCAAATCCGAGGCAAGTCTGCAATAATGAACTGAGGTAGAGTTGCCAATATGGAAGACAAGTAGCCAAGAGTTGGACATTTTGGAGGTTTTGGGGAAGTATGAAAACACAGGTCTGTGGAGGCATGTGTGAGACATAACCAAAATTTATGTTACCTTCGTGAAAGTCTGCGGAAATAAAACGACAACAAGTCTACGGTTGTGGGCACATTTGAGGTGTACCATAGGTTGTTGTGGAGATGATTGTGACAAAGAGTCTAGGTGGGAAAAATTTGTTCTTGACTGTCTTGGTAAGGTGAGGCGAGTCGTTTGAATCTGCCTTGTTGTAAACTAAGCTAATAGTGCTCATTGTAACTATTTCATAATAACAAAGACTTAGCCGGGTGTTAGGCATTGTTTATGCCGACCGAACTATTTATGTGTTTGTCTTCGTTTTTGTTCCGCAGTTGTTCTCTTGTTCATGGATGCATTCTTAAATAAGACTAAGTGTTAAATTGTGTTAACAATTGTCTTAGTAAGCAAGATTTGCACTAGAGTAGGAGTGTGACTTACCGACAACCTAGAACGAAGTATGGGTATGCTCTAGGTTAAGAGGCGTAGTCCAGACGAAGTATTCTTGGTGTGCCAAGCAACCAGGTGATTACTGTTGCGATGTCACACACCCTCAAGAGGTGAACGATTGCAAGATCTGTTCGAGAGTCATGTGGGGTCATGATAGGAAGGACATTCAATTATATAAAAAATCCAAAATCATTAATAACTATAAATACAAATATAAAATAAATCATTTAAAAAAATCAATAATCTATTACTCACTTCACTTCGAGATTTTGTAAGAGAATGTCTCAATCACAAAGTATTCATAAGTATTATAAAAATATCATTGATGCATCTAATGGGAATAACTCATTCTTCATAAATTGCACTCTTTGTGAGCATAAAAACTCATTTTTATTTCAAGGATAAACAAGTGAATAACAACAAAATTGCTTATACCTACCTCTTGAGAATGTTTTAAGATAATAATTCTATACAATTCAAAGCTAAAAGTCTAGTTTAATCCTTATGTGATTAGATATACAATATTATTGGCTAATTTTATCGCAAATCATATAATATTTGTATATAGATGCAATTTATATCTGTATATAGTTAATTTTTTAAGAGCATTCATATCTATTGAATAAGTTACATATAATTTTGATATATCTTACACAGAGAATTCATTTTCATGCGATATAATGTCCAAAGGTAAATGCATCTTTATATATGTAACCTTAACAAGAATCACAACATATAACTAGAAGAAAATAGAGAATACACATTCTACAAGAACAGATACAAAGATGCATAAGAAGAATGACATAAGACAAATTATCATAGAGAATAAAAATAACAAGATGATATAACACAAATTATCATAGAGAAGAAAAAGAAGAAGATGAATAATAATATAATGGAGACGAAGAACTTAAGCATGGCAATTAATTTATATAAACAAATTAACAAGAACTTGAGAGTAATCACTCCAATATTAATAACATTTGTCATGGGAAATGCAGCTTATGGATAAGAAATTCTAAAAATAAAATAAACAATCAATGCAAACAATCTCCGTCATTGATATTTAGACAGAAAAGTTGATCATGAACACATATATATAAGAAAATACAGAGTACGTATGAAAAAAGAGAAAATATGCACAGACATAACGATAACTACAATGAGGAAAAAAGGGCACCAGACTAATACATATAAGATGAATATATTAGCTAATTCTCAATTTTTTAGAAGAGATTATGAAATTCAAATATTTACTAAATCATTGTTTTTTAATTAAAAACACATATGTCATCAAGTGATTCAAATTTGTATAACTAAATCTTAAACACACTATAGTTATCAACACAAATGTTGTCATGCAATTCAAATTGTTAGAGTTAAGTCTCAAAGAGACTATAATTTTCAATTCAAAGAGTTCCAAAGTTGAATTTGAGTTACATTAAGAAATGCAAACATGGAAAACTTGTACAAAAGCTTGTTCTATATGTAGAGTTGTCAAAGTTAAATTGAACCAATTGTTAAAGTTCAAGTGGAAAATACAATTCTGAAGAAAATTAGACTAGAGCAATGTATAAAAAGAAAATCGACATTTTAGTGTAAAATCTAGTTGCATATAGTCTTCTTAGTGACTTTGCATCCATATGCTAAATTTGATATCCCTACAATTTACAATGAAATTGAATGTCAAAACACATTGAACGAATTGCAAAATTGAAATTTTCAAGGATCCTAGTAGAACAATCTTTTGAAACACACCTTTTTTATTTGAAGTTTTTTTTTTGCAAAAATTAAACAAGGAAAATCTCATTTTGCGGCAGTTTTCTCTACTTCAACTATTGTATTGTATTGATTGAGAATAAATTTTCCATGAACGATACATTCACACAACATATAGATAATATCATATTTGTGTTTTAGGTAATCTTTGTATGATAATGCTATTGAATTTGGCAAAAGATTTCTTAATATATCATCTCTAAGAGAACCTTATAAGCTTTAATCTTTGCATGTTTTTTTTTTTGTGAATAACAAAGGGGAAATTCCTATTATATAACTTTTACAGTAGAAAAAATCCATATGGCTACAGTCTGCCAGCTGTTCCGCCAAATTAGCGAAAACCAGAACATGTGGTAGACTGTGATGTCATTGTTCAAAATGGAAATCCGCCATCTACCCTGCCAAACAGAAACCAGAGCAGGTGACATATTCGAGTCTTTGCAGCACTGTGCTAGGAAACTAATACAGACAAAAGACATAAACTGAAAACAAAAGACATAACTGTAAAACTACTCTGTAGCAGTGCAAGGAGCTGAGTTGAGATTGCTCATGATAGCCAAAACAATTAGATTACCCATTTGCACCTAAGGTCATGTTGCTCGGGTCACTGTTGAGGGGGCCTTCCCTGGGCTAGAGCACAAATAGCCTCACGCATGTCAGATAATGCTGGGCTGCTGGTGCGTTCGAGTAGGTATCGTAAAGCATGCCAATTCACCAATGCATGAGGGTGTCTCGATGAATTTTATCAACCATGTGGCTTCTGAGCTCAAAGAACAACGTGAGCTACTCCAGATGGAAGAAGGGTGGTGGTTCCTAGCCGAAATTTGGGAGTGTCAAGAGTGGTTGAGGCGCCAAGACTGGGCCACCCTCCCCCTCCGTGCCCGAGACTATCACTGCCTCGCTTGAGTCCTCCTGAGCCACTTCCATAGCCTCCACCGCCCCAAGCTCCTTTGCTGCAAAGTCCTTGGTTTGAATTGTGTCCTCATGGTCTAAGTGGAGGAATTCCTTTGGGAATTCCTTCTCAATTATGCAAGTAGTCTCTTCCTTGGCTTCCTGTGCTTGCTGGATTATGGCTGAAGCACTTGTGCTTGCTGGGATATGGCTGGGGGGATGCCAATTATCTGGTACTATGAAGAGGAAGGATTCCAGAGGGACCTGGATAGGTTCCTCTGGAATCTCCTCCTCCACGTATGCCATTGGCGACGTTCTGGGATTCTCCCGTCGCTGAGTCTAGGCTATGGATAGGGCCTGCTCCATTCTCTGCACCCTCCACTGTCTAGCAACAAAATTGTACTAGGCAAGGCTGCGACACGACCTGCCTATTTCCCTTGGCATGGAGGGATCAGAGAGGGTGAAAATGAGCAGGGTAAGAGTGATGGGAGATGACTAGATGCATCGCCAATGCTTAGAGTATCCAAGATGGTGGAGCGCAAGGGTAATATGGATCCATCCTCATCTGAGTGGGAGGATAATGTTGAGGCTAGACATGACCTTTGTACCGAGCTTCCCCTATCCATTACATCTTATGGCCACTAGTTTACTCGTGCAAGGGAATTGTCCTCATCTTCTCGTCGGACAATAATGGCCTCCTTCCATTTAATGGTGAGGGGAAGGGTGCCGACCTGCCATATTAATGGCGTGGGACTGGGGTAGGCTACGTGGCCTCCCTGCGCAACGTGGCACCCCATCCGAGAATATTTTCATGTTTATAATACTATCCACACATTTTAATTAGATTATATACAATTGGATATGGATAGCTGTTTATCTTCTAAGAAATAAGACAAAACACGTACATGTCTCCTATAATATTTGTTAAACCTTATAAACTTTAATCCCTTTATGTTCATAATATTAGTTGGAAATTGTGATAATAGTGGCTAAGTTCCAAACATAATTTGTATCGTTAAAATGAATTATTTGGATTAGCTACGGGTTATCATTACATGTTTTTATTGGTTTATAAGTTATGTATCCATATAAGCATTGCCAAATGTGTTGTATAATTAGGATGCTTCTTTTAAATGTTATATCTTTCATTGATTAATCCATTGTATAATATCATTAACATGTACATATATAGATAATAATATTCATGAATAATAATATTATATATTTCCATTTCAACTCTAAGCCCATGGCACTAAAAATAAATCTATATCTTAACTGTAAGCTCATAACACTAACAAAACTCTATATTTTAACTCAATCGAGTATCCATGCAACCAACAATGTAATGTACAATAACAAAGGCTATTGTTTTATATAAATCCTATGTCTATATTAATGTTTAACCATTGGGTAAAAATAACATGTGCTTAGTTGGTGAGTATGAGAATATCCCACGAAATGAGAACTCCATCTCCAACATGTACATAATTTTATGTATTAGATGGTTTCTTAGAATAGAGTTTATATAGTAAATTTGGATAATTATATCTTATAACAAAAGTCAAATAATGTCAATTGGGTTTATATCGGATGGTTGGAAGGAATGTTGTTATCCTCCCCACCCAGTTTTAATTCTCGCAAGTGACATGTTAAGCCGCAAGTGACATATTGAGTTCCTTACAGGTATATCCTTGTAATGGCTTTGAGACATCTCTTGATGTCTACATTTATTGTATCGTGAATATTGTTGTAAATATTGTTGTCATTGATGTTAACGATGGGGGGATATTACATATGTACAAGATAAAGATTGAAAAATGGAGATTGTTGGAAATATTGTTTTTGGATTTTTGATGCTCAGTTTGGATACCCTATATCTTTGAAGGATTTTTTACTCTAAATACCTAGCTCAAAATGGAGCATAGGTTATGTGGTTGGAAAATTTATTTTTCCAATGGTATATGACACTCCCTCTAACTCCTTAGAAATGAGGAGATATGATTTTTTTTGTCAGACAACCCATCTAGAAAGTTAAGGTTAGCCCTAAAAGTGAACAAAAAAACACTATAAATATAGGATAGATGTCTTCATTTGAATAACATCCAAACAAGAAGATCAAGTCTGAGGTGTGCAAAAGAGATATGAGGTAAAAAAGAGAAGTTGGAGAGTATTCTTAGGGTCTAAAGGTGTGCAAGAGGATTTTCTTGGGGTTTTAAGGGTGCGTTATAAAGGACTAAGGTCTATGATGCTGCAAAGTGCGTTGTTTTGAGGTTGTGATGATGCAATCTGGGATTATATTATAGGAATGATGGTATGAGGTTCACTAAGGAATGAAGGCTAAATCTAACTAGGGATTGCATCTATGTTTGAGGTATGAAGTAAATATATGCACTCGATCATGAAAGTTAAGGGTATGACGATGCTATGAAATACATGAAGTATGAAGCATGCATGTGAAGTCAAAAGTGCTCTATGTACGGATATCTTAGGTTGGTTCCTATACAGGTATTACTGAGTTGGTGCTCAGTTGAGGAGATTGGTGTCTCCAGTAGGTTGGTGTCGATACAATATCTTATTGAGTTGGTGCTTAGCTAAGGATATTTTCTCTAATAGTTTGGTGCATACAAGCTTTGTTACAATAGGTTGGTTCCTACAAACATTTATGAAGATAAGGTTTTGTGGTTTTCTGCCGCAAGGGTTTCCACGTTAAACTCTGTGTACTGTGATTTAAGTTTACATGCATTTATTGTTTTAAAGTTAACAAATGATTGATGAATGCTAATTTAAAGTAAAAAATATCTTATATTGATTCACTCCCCCTCCCTCTTAGTATAAACATAAGTTCAAAAATTGGTATCAAAGTAGGTTCCTTCATAAACAGTCTAATCATTGGAAGGTAGATTTCATGAGCACACATGGCTAGTCAAGAAGGTTTCTCCACAAACAAGGCTCCATTGTTTGACAGAAAAAACTATGCATTCTGGAGTATAAGAATGTGGACTTATCTAATGGGTCTTGGGTTTGATATTTGACAATCAATCATGACTGGGTATACAGCCCCAAAAACTCCACCAACATACAACACTAGGAAGAAGGGTAGTGAACATAATGCAAAATCCATGAATGTTATCTTGTGTGGTCTATTAGAATTAGAATTTTTCAAGGTGATGCATTGTGAATCAAAAAAATATATTTGGGACAAAATTCAAAACATCTATTAAGGTGATGACAAGGTGAAGAAGGAAAATCTCCAAACTCATAGAAGACATTTCTAGAGTTTGAAAACGAAAGACAAAGAAAATGTTGCAACATGTTTCCTTGGAGTGGATGAAATTATCAACACCATCAGAGGACTAGGTGAGAAGGTTGAATAACTAGTGATTATGTAAAAGGTACTAAGGTATCTCCCCTTAAGATTTGATGCCAAGGTCTCTGCCATTGAATAAATGAAGGATCTGGAGAAATTGATGATGGATTAGATGCATGGGATTCTCACTGCATATGAGATGAGGACAAAAAAATAAAAGACGACAAAGAAGGAAGCAAATTTCAAAGCATCAAATAATACAAAAGGACATAAATGCTGTGATTGTTCCATCCATGAATCAAATGCTGAAGAAGCACAATTTGTGAGAAATCTAAAAAGAGGATTTGACAAATACAAACATAAGCTACCCTTCAAAGATTTTAATTGTGGTAGAGTAGGACATTTTTTTTCTAAATGTCCATATGAAAAAATGGAATATAGTGATGATGAGGATAGTAATGAAGAATATTATAACAAAAACAAACCTTATAGACACAAAAGAGGAAACTATACTAAGAATAAGAATTTGTATTCTAGAGAGGACAATAGCTTGTCTAAAGAAAGTGATGGATATGTTTATGATATTGACAAAGAAGAATTCCTCTTCATAGCCATGGATACAAAGTCTATTGATAAAGAAAATGTAGACAATCAAAAAGAAAAATCAGACTTAGAATAAGAAGACATTGATGGGGAAGTGAATCTTGAAGAAAAACTCATTAGTGCCTTAGAAGAAATAGACAGACTCAGGGGAAACAATAAAAAACATAAAGAAAAAATGTAGAAATGTGAAAAGAAGTATCGTGATCTTGATGAAACAAAAAAAACAATTATCGCCCCGAAGACTCAACTAGAAGAGGATAAAAGGATAGAAGAAGTGGTGAGAAGCTAGCTGAAAGAAAAAGAAGAAAATTGCGAGAAGCTAGAAGCTGAAATAGTTTCCTTAAGAAAGGAACTAGAGAAAACAATTGAACACTTGAATATAAGCTTGAATTTTGGAAAGAGTACTGAAATATTAGATAATATTCTCATTTTCCAAAGGTCACCATTCATCAAGAAAGGTCTTGGTTACGATAAAAAACAAAAAACCCTCGAGGGAGATGCAAGCACTAAGGTCACAAAGAGAACAGAAAAGGAAAATGAAGAAAAGCCTAAAATATATGCCAATATTCTCAAAGGCTCCATCAACGATGAAATTAGCAACAAGAAAGGAAATGATGACAAAAAAAAATCTGATTCTTCTCACAAGAATGAGTTCAGAAGAGTCATTCCAACAAGAAGACCTTTCACAACCCGATACAAAAATCTATTTCTTAGTTTTTTTTTTCTTGCAATAGTTTTGGTCTTAAAGCAATAGTTTGTAGATCTTATGCAAGAAGTGATCATGTGAAAGATAGAAATAAAGGTTCTTAAAAAACCTCAAAGAATGATTATGTGAGCAACAAAACCAGAAGTTCTCATGGGTTTGTTGATAGGAACTACAATTCATTTGCTCCCCTACTTGATTAAAATAACAAATGTTATAAGTGCAATAACTATGGGCACATAGCATGTGACTATAGAAGCAATATGATAAATTCTCCTAAACAAAACAGGGAAGAAGATGTTCTTACCAAGAACAGAGAAGAATACACAAAGGTGTGGAAAAGGAAGCAAGAATAACCAAAGAAGGAAGAATGTGGACTTGCAATGTATGCTCAAGACAAAGGAATCCAATGTTACATTGATAATCAATGTTCAAAACACAAAATAGGGGATCCGAACAAATTTCTCACCCCAAAGGAAGAAAAAGGAGACAATGTTACCTTTGGGGATAATGCTTCTACCAGGATAGTTGGAAAAGGTACCATTAGTCTTGATAATGGAAAGACTAAAACACATAATGTTTTATATGTTGAAGGGTTAAAACATAATATTCTAAGTGTCAACCAAATGTGTGATCAAGATTACAACCTCACATTTCATTCTAAATTATGTCAGATAAGGAAAACAAGTTCAAGAAGATTAGTGACAAATACAAATAGAACCCCAAGCAATGTATACATTCTCAATGAATTCAAAGGAGAAAAATGTTGTATGGGACAAGTATATGAAAGTTTCTTATGGCATAGAAGGATGGGTCATATAAAATTTGACAATCTAATAAAACTCAGCAAGACACAAGCAGTAAGAGATATGGCAATGATCTAAAAACCTACGGAAACTATTTGCAATCCATGTCAACACGGGAAGAAAATGAGAGTTGGTTTCAAAATAAAGGAGTACTCAACATCAAAGCCATTGGAACTTGTACACACAAACCTCTGCGGGCCAACATGAACACAAACTTTAAAAGGTGAGAGTTATTTTATGTTGCTTATTGATTATTACACAAGATTGGCATGGGTTACACTTCTTAAAGAAAAATCTAAACCATTTGACAAGTTTAAAGCTTTCAAAGCCTTAGTTGAAAATGACACTAATTTAAAAATCAAGTGCTTAAGATCAAACATCGGAGTTGAGTTTACATCTAATGAATTTGACGAATCTCGTCAGAATCATGGAACCATGAGACATTTTTCAGTAGAAAGGACTCCATATCAAAATGGAGTTGTAGAAAGGAAGAACATAATAGTATAAGAAATGGCTAAAACAACAATGAATGAATCCAAACTATCAAACACATTTTGGAGAGAAGCATTCAACACAAAAATCTACATTTTGAATAGAGCACATATTAGAGTGAACAATAGTAATACAACTTATTAATTATGGAAAGGTAGACCAACCATAGTCAAATAATTCAAAGTATTTGGGAGCAAGTGCTATATAAAGAGAAATGAAGATAATTTAGGCAAGTTTAATTCCATAACAAATGAATGTATCTTTCTTGGCTATGCATATAGAAGAAAGGCCTACAAATGTTACAACAAAAGATCGGGCAAGGTTGTAGATAATATTGATGTAATAGTGGATGAAGCAATAACTCAAGAGGAAAAGTCACAAATAAATGAAGATCCAAAGGAGACAATCTATAAATAACAACAAAAGGAAGAAGAAAAGAAAGAATAGGAAATATAATGCCAATATCAAAAGACACCATCCAAAATTTTCCAAAAGAATCATCCAGAAAGTCAGATTCTTGGTGATATAGATACATGAGTTTAGACCAGAAGAATATTGATCTTTTCTTTTCTATCTAAAATAGAGCCCAAGAATTTTACACAAGCTAGTGAAGATAAGCATTGGGTTAATGCTATGGAAGAAAAACTAAATCAAATTGAGAAGAATGAAACATGGGAACTTGTGCCCAGAACAAAGGACAAGAATGTGATTGGCACCTAATGGGTCTTCAGAAACAAATTGGATGAAGATGGACGAGTAGTAAGAACTAAAAAAATACTTCTTTGTAAAGGGTATGCTCAAGTTGAGGGTATTGACTTTAAAAAAACCTTTGCTCCAATTGCAAGATTAGAAACAATCATAATGTTTTTGGCATTTTTCATGTTTCAAGAACTTCAAAGTCTATCAAATGGATGTCAAATCAACCTTTCTAAATGGAAATCTAGAAGAAGAAGTGTAAATTTAATAACCAAAAGTATTTAAATTGTCAAACAACGAAGATTATGTATGCATACTAAAGAAAACGCTCTATGGACTAAAGAAAGCTCCTAGAGCTTGGTATTCAAGACTTGACAAATTCCTACAACAACAAGGTTTCAAAAGAGGAGTTGCAGACATCGATATTTACATCAGAACATACAATGGAGATATTTTAATCATTGTGGTTTATGTGGATGATATCATTTTTGGAAGTAATGTTGATAGAATGAGCCAAAATTTGCAGAAGAAATGCAAAAAGAATTTGAGATGTCCATGATTAGAGAATTGTCATTTTTCTAGGTTTACAGATTTATTAATCCAACAAAGGCATATGCATTTCATAGGCCCTGAGTGGGCCTAATGGTTAAGAACATGTGTTTCCTCTTAAGAGGTCACAGGTTCAAATCCAGAGGGGGGTAGGTTATGTATACCTTCGTAGACTTTACCAGTCAAATCGCTGGGTGGAGGGGGGTCCCTTGTCCCACAAACAAGGGGGTCTCATACACCAATTTGGTGTGCTGGCTTGGCCGTGACCTTAAAAATAGATTATTATTATTATTATTATTATTAAGGAAATGTTGAAGAAATTCATAATGGAAGACTGTGCACCTGTCAGTAAACCCATGATCACAGTATGTAAGTTGAACAAAGATGATGAATCTCCAGAAGTAAATCAAACACTATGCAGTTCAATGATTGGAAGCCTACTATATGTGACAATATCAAGGCCAAACATCATGCAAGAAGTAGGATTGGTTGCGAGATTTCAATCTACACCAAAGGAAACACATGTGCAAGCAATAAAAATAATATTAAGATATCTGAAGGGAACATTGGAGTTTGGCTTGTGGTATCCAAGAAGTAATGACTTCACTCTAACAACATATACAGATGCAGATTGGGCAGGAAGTATTGATGTCAAGAAAAGTACCAGTGGCAGAGCATTCTTTCTAGGCAACTGTCTAGTATCATGGTTGAGCAAGAAGCAAAATTCAATTTCTATATCGACAGTAGAAGCCAAATATATTGCAACAACAACATGTTGCACACAAGTTCTCTGGATGAAGCAAACACTGAAGGATATCAATGTAGAATATTCTCATCCAATCTCAATCATCTACGACAACACAAGTGAAATCAACATTTCAAAGAATCTTGTTATGCACTCAAAGACAAAGCATATTCCCATCAAGTACCACTTCCTAAGAGAACATTCAACCGAGCAAAGTGTCAAGCTAGAATAAATTACCACCAAAGAACATGTTGCAGATATTTTTATCAAACCCCTTCCCATAGACACATTTGAATATCTCAGACAGAAGATGGGAGTGATAACTCTCTCATCTCATCCGTAAAGGGAAGCACAAGCTTATGGGGAGAAACCCTTTTCCATTGATGTCAAAGGGGAAGAAGTTGTAGATAGAGGAAGAATTGCAAACAAAAGGAAAGTTGCAGACAAGGGAGTATCATAATTGACTAAGGGTTTCCATCAATGAAAAAGGGGGAGATTATTCGAAATATTATTATCTTTTATGTCAAAGATGGGGGGAGTGTACAAATGTCCAAGACAAAGATTGCAAGATGGATATTGTTGAAAATATTTTTTTTGGATTTTTGATGCTCAATTTGGATACCCTATGTTTGAAGACATTTTTACTCTAAATACCTAGCTCAAATGGGAGCATAGGTTATATGGTTGGAAATTTTATTATGAGACCTTTCCAATGGTACATGACACTCTCTATAACTCCTTAGGAATGAGGAGATATGATTTTTTTTTTTAGACAACCCAACTAGAAAGTCCAGGTCATCCTAGCTAGTCTTTACAGGTTGGCCCTAAAAGTGAGCATGGAAACACTATAAATACATGATAGATGTGTGCATTTGAAGACTATCCAAGCAAGAATATCAATTCGAAGGTGTGTAGAATAGATCTAAGGTGCTCAAGAGAAGTTGGAGAGTATTCTTAGGGTCTAAAGGTGTGCAAGATGAGTTTGTTGGAGTTTTAAGGGTGTGCTATGAAGGACTAAGGTCTATGATGTTGGAAAGTGGGTTGTTTTGAGGTTGTGATGCTACAGTCTGGGATTATATTATGGGAGTGATGCTATGAGGTTCACTATGGCATGAAGGATAAATCTAACTAGGATTTGAATCTATGTTTGGGGTATGAAGCAAAGAGAGGCGATGGAGCATGAAAGTTAAGGGTATGATGATGCTATGAAATACATGAAGTATGAAGCATCCAGGTGAATTAATAAGTACTATGTGTATGAAGATCTTAGGTTGGTCCCTATACAGGTCTTACTGAGTTGGTACTCAACTAAGGAGATTGATGTCTCTAGTAGGTTGGTGCCTACACAATATCTTGTTGAGTTGGTGCTCAACTAAGGAGATTGGTATCTCTAGTAGGTTGGTGTCTGCAAACATTTATAAAGATAATTTTTTGTGGTTTTCTCATACAATGGTTTCCACGTTAAACTCCGTGTATTGTGATTTGAGTTTACATGCATTTATTGTTTTAAAGTTAATGAATGATTGATGAATACTCATTTAAAATAAAAAAGTATCTTATAATGATTCATCCACCCTCTTAATGTAAACATAAGTTCAACTTCATACTATTAAATTTTATTGTCAAATATAAAATCAAATAAATAAACAAATTATATTTACATAAAATATTATTATTCAAAAATATTATAATTGAACATAATTTCAAAAATACTCTTAAAATATTCTTGACATTATGCTACATATAACATTAATATAATTCAAATATTATTGTAACACTTCCATAAGTAAAATTTAAGTATATATTAATTTAATATCATATGTATGATATTAAACTTCAAATAGTACAACCTCATGTATTATATTAAACTTCAAATATTACCGGCATTACAATACATATAGCATTAAATTCATGTCCCTTCTTAGAAAGGGAACGATATGGTGTAATGTGAAGAATATTTGAAGTTTAATATAATACATATGCTATTACATTAATAGATGTTTAGGTTATTAATATATATTTAAGTTTGATTTAAGGAAGTGTTGTAATATCAAAAATATTTAAAGTTTAATGTAATATATTAAATTAATGTATGTTTTGTAGAAATTAAAATATAGTATGAGTGGGGTTTAATGGTTAAGAACATGTATTTCTTCCTAAAAATTTATAAGTTTAAATCCATAAAGGGATAGGGTATGTATACCTCCATAGACTTTATCAGTCAAATTGTTGGGTGGAGGAGGTCCCTTGTCCCACAAAGAAGGGGGTCTCATACACCAATTTAGTGCCTGACTTGGCTATGACCTTAAAATCAGATTTTTTTTGTTATTTTATTAAAAACTAAATTTAAATTGTTAAACAGTTTTAAACTTCATTTTTTGATTACTAAAATTTGTTGAAGAAGATCGTCTTGAAGAAATCACATATGTGAATTTCTTGAATATTGTATTGATTATTGGTTAGCATTCAAAATATTTATTTATTTATGTTAAACTTTTCGCACTCTTAAAAAAAATTAAAGTCACATCTAAGAGAATTTAATTTAATAATGAATAAGGGAAAAAAACAATAAAGTCTTGAGAAACTCACATGGTAGTACATAGAGTACCAGACTCGTACACAACATATATTACATGAATTAATATTTTAGTTTAGTTTTTTAATTCAAACGTCGTCGATAATAATATGAAAAGTTGGCAAATCAAAGTCACATCACATTTTTAACCAATCAAAGGGTAAAAAATTCATATTTTTTAATAATTGAAAAATATTATTTTACAGATTGTAATGTTTAACCTTAGGAATAAATTACCAATGGATGAATTAATATAAAGTCAAAGGATGTTTGACGCCAAAGCGATTACAATATGCCTATCTTTTGACATGCATAATAAGCTCGAAAAACACATAGATACCATGCTTCACCATATTCATTTAGACTCTAAGGTGTGATAAGATCTTCCATATGTGCATAACTCAGGCATGCTCTTGTCGATGACTGTAATGGTAGGGAAGAAATGACCATCAATCTAGATTCTATTATTTATTTGTTTCTCTCTTTCTTTCTGGATAAGGTTAATCTTAGGGTTTTTAGGGGATGTACGGTAGGGTTTCTTAGATGGCGTGGTTGGAAGTGTTCAAACAATTTTTTTAACCAATATATGATTGTTGTCAAACAATAAATAAATCATTTTTTAAATAATTAAAAATTATTATTTTACAGATTGTAATGTTTAACCTTAGGAATAAATTTATTCGGTGGAGAAACTGATATAAAGTGAAAGGTTTTTTTTGACGTTGAAGCAATTACAATATACCTATCCTTTTGCAGGTATAATAGTAATTATGTTTCAATCAACAGGTAGAATAATAATTATGTTTTCTTTTTCAAGGGGATATTTTTTTTAAATGCCGAACTAGAATTGTATTCAATATCCTTAGAAACTAATTGTATTATACATCAACATCTATTCATTTTAACTATTCAAGCATCGAAAAGATTGTGCCTAAATTTATGATATTTAAAAATGATTTATTTAAAATAAATTATTTTTGTTTTGTCTTAGAAATGTGCTAAAAAGGTGACACGTCTTTTCAACTCAGCACACATTAAATTACTAACTAAATTAAATTATTTTATTAAGAGAAATATATTAAATGAACTCTCAATGCGGATGCCAATGATTCATTTCTTACATTTAGGTTTAAGTTTGATTTATACAATTATACTAATCTATTTTATTTTTAAAATATTAGATTGAAAAGATTAGACATAAGTTATTTGTTATTTTCATTTGTTTAGAATTATTGGTAGAGAAAGCAAAGATTTGAAAGTTATCGAGAACTAATCAGATGGCCAATTTCAAGCTTTAAAACAATGGTTTATTGGATGCCATCTATTTCACATTTTACAAAAGTACTTAAATTTTAAAACAAAAGGAGGTAACACAACATTAAAGACAAAATTTCACATTAGCACAGTAGCCTTTCACTAAGTCGGTCTCACATAAATAACACTCATTAACGTATTCAAATCTCCATTGATTAACTAATACGTTTTGTTATCGCACAGTTTGTAGATACAAGAAAGGCTAAAGAATAGTAGGTCAAACTGGCGTAACAGGAACCTTCCCCACCCAATGTTACCACAATGGGGAGGTTCTTTCTATTTAGGGAGGCTAGGCCCAGGGGAGACATCCCCGGTAACCTGGGGTTTTGAAAGGGCAAAGGCTAACAGTACAAAGGCAAATTTCCCCCTCATAGATTACCGCCAATCAGATAGTCCTGGCTAAACAACCAATAATAGAGTATAACCAAAGAAAAGAAGAGCACCTGCTTGAGACAACACAACAGGGAAACTAATACATGCAATCTTGGTTAATACCTCATATAAACCAACGACTATCTTATATTCAATATGAGCAATTTGAAAGTAAATGTTGACAAAGTCAGTGTTTACAAAGTAGCAATAGCAGTAATGTCACTTCACCAATAAATACTAGAATGATACAACATTTAATATGACAAATCACTTCTTAACTCAATTAATGCCTTCAACTACCATTCAATGCTCACAAGATGAAACATTGTTGAAATAAAGATGAAATATTCAAAGATGACGCCAGCAACTTAGGGTTAGTGTAGTTATGGTTTCAATTCAAAAGAGTTTGAGAGTGTTTGGATTTGATTTCACTTCAATGCTGGAGGTTGGAGATTAGTGCCTTAGGGTTAAAGGATTCTATAAATGATGGATGCAAGAGTTGAAGGGAAAGAGATTTTAAAGGAATGGAGGGAAAAGTTTCAAGGTGATGCTAGAGTAGGGCCTTAAAAGCAAAACCCTAAGGGAGAGAGGCTCACTCCGGTGTTGCAAAAGCAAGGCCTCGTGCTCTCTCCTCCTTCTCGGCAAACGGCTAGCCCAAAAACAAGAAAAATAGACCAAGATAGGAGGTTTTGCTGAGGGAGGTGTTGCTAAAGCAAGGCCTATCAACAAACCCTAGAACAGTACGACCCTGGTGTAGTAAGCCTAGGCCAAGGACGTCTCACTCTTCTTGGCTCAAAAGGGTATGGCTAGCATAAGGAAGAAAGAAAGAGGAGTGTAACTATGGCTAGGCTCTCTTTTTCCTCTTCAATCGCTTAAGGCTTCTCTATTAGGGGACATGAGACAACAAACTACTTATGTGTTTGTCCCC
>JZKD02S1674331.1:451869-461947 GCA_000966675.3 Picea glauca | reverse complement strand
ATTTGATGTCGATGTCTCCATTTAATTAAAACATACCATTATCTTCTAAAAAGTATGGAGAAAATATCTCCAAATGTTCCTCGAGAGTGACCTATGATGTAAAAAAGATTTTTTTGATTGGTCAAAAGCTAAGAACTAAACTTCCATGTCAACCATCCTAGATGGCTTGATAACTTGCAACTGAAGACCGGGAGGCATCTCTAGGAGTGAAAGCATGCCAAGTATAAATCACCTACGGGTTATTTCAGGAGGACAATTATGAAATCTTGGGTTTTGAATCCTCGATGACCTTGTTAGCCCGGTCCATGGCTTATACTCTTAGCCCTTTTTAACACCCATGGCGCTTATAAGCATTACTCCAGTTAAAAAACTTTTAGGTTAGTTTCCAAAACATTTAGTGGCAAAGCCAAAACATTTAGTGGCTACATGTCGTGAAATCATGTGGATGCAAGTTCAAATGGAGTCAGGACAAAATTTAGTTGTTGTTGTTACAACTGCCTTCTACATTAATAGAAGTGACATATGTACATATAAGTATTAATGGCCATAATATTTTTATTTTATTTTTTTAACCTAACGTAACCGATAATAAATGGAAAATTGGAAAATCAAAGTCATGTCACATTTTTAACCAATCAAATGTTAAATCAATTGTTTTTTAAATAATTTTTTTATTTTTATTTTGTAGATTGTAATGTTTAACCTTAGAAATACATTTATCGGTGGAGGAACTAATATAAAGTCAAATGTTGTTTGACGTTGAAGCGATTACAATATACCTAGCCTTTGACAAGTATAATAAAGGGAAACAATTGGATATTTCAAGATATCATAAAGGACAATTTCATTAAAATAAAGCATGCTCAAGATCTTTCTCGAAATCACAACAAAATCATAAAAGTGATGCATGCTAGTAATAATTTATTAAGGAGTTCATAATAATATTAATATTTCAAAATGTAATCATAAAAAGTATGATTCTCTCGACTCAAAAGTAATATAAGAAATTTTAATGATTAAATTTAAACATATGTAAATACAAAGTATTTGTGTTCTAGTTGGGTGGCCTAATTTGAGTGATTAAGTGTTTTGAGATTCATGCAAGAGTCATGGGTTAATCTCCATGGTTGGTTTCTTATGTTGCATGCTTCACTCGATGTCCCTACTAGGTTAGGTAATGTAATAATTATTGATGGGTTTACACTAGGTATCATCTGCAAAATACAATGAATTGCCCAAAGTTTTCCTTGGAAATAAAATAAAATTAAAGCATTCATTTTTCGGAGATTGGAATGTAACTCCATGGACTTAGAGGAGGAAAAGAGGAAGATAGACTTGGTATGAGCTCGAAGACTTTTGAAAATGATCAAGAGAACAACACAAACCAATTGAGTTTAGGGGGAAATAAAGATCATGGAAATCAAATGGAGAATCAAACTCAAAAAATTATTCACACTACAATAAAAACATCACCCAACAGAGGTTTTTGTGAAAGCTCCCTAGAAAAATGCTCTCTTCTTCATTTATAGCAGAGTCAAGAGGGTAGAGGTTTTAGTGAATGTTTTTGGTTCGATGCACTTCATTCATTTTTTCACATTGATGCACCTACCCTTTAAGACTAGCATCGATGTGTGACCCTATTACAAGTACCGAGGTAGGTTAAAATATTTTTTTATAAAATATTAGTTTAAAAAAAATTAACAAATAAATATTGTATGTGCAAAAAATTGTATGTTTAGGTTTGCTGGAATACCCGAAGCGTGAAGCAACCGTTAAAGACTTCCTTTTAAAACTCAGGCAGCTTCTAAACTTCAGAGATCATTTGGATTGTTCGATCAAATTAGAGTAACTCATTGACGATAGATATTGTAAGCGCCTTATTGATAAATAACAACCAATGGATTTATTTTAATTTTAAAAGGCTGCTTTCTAAGTTTTTTACTTTTTTGGGTAAATTTTTTATTTCTAATATGCAAAATATAAATTTCAAAAGCTCAAAATTATACGTGTTCTAACAGGTTGGTTGAGTGGAATAGTTCTGAGTGGTACAGTTCGGATTAATGAAGATGATATTTGGAAAACTGCTTTTAAAATGAAACAAGATTGATTTGAATGGTTGGTTATGCCCTTTGGGATTTGTAATGCTCATTACTTTCATGCAGGTTATGGATGGTGTATTTAGGCCATTCATAAATGATTTTTTAATAGTTTACTTAGATGATATATTGATTTTTCAGTGAAATTTGGGAAGATAATGTAAAGCACGTTATGAAAGTCTTTGGATAATTGTGGTGAATAATTGTTATCCTCTTCCTCATATTGCTGATTTTTTGGATCAAGTAAAGAATGCAACTTATTTCACTAAGTTGGACTCAAGAAGTGGTTATCATCAAGCAATGATTAAGGAAGATGATATTTGGAAAACTGATTTTAAAAAGAAACAAGGTTTATTTGAATGGTTGGTTATGCCCTTTGGGATTTGTAATGCTCTCACTACTTTCATATAGAGGAAGGATGGCTCGCCTGACAAAGGAAGGCGAGGAAGGATGGCTCACCTAACAAAGGAAGGCAAGGAAGGATGGCTTGCCTGACAAAGGAAGGTGAGTAAGGATGGCTCGCATGACAAAGGAAGGTGAGGACGTTATGGATGATGTATTTAGGCCATTCATAAATGATTTTGTAATAGTTTACTTAGATGATATATTGATTTTTCAGTAAAATTTGGGAAGATAATGTAAAGCATGTTCGAAAAGTTTTGGATGTTTTGAAAAGGATAAATTGTGCCTAAAGATGTCAAAATGTGAATTTGGTAAAACTTGTGTAATTTATTTTGGCTATATAGTAGAGGGTAGTCAATTTAAAATTGATCCCTCTAAAATTGAAACCATTATGAAGTGGCCTAAGCCTAATAATGTAATAGAAGTTAGGAGCTTCCTAGGGGAATTCAATATTGGAGGAAGTACATATTTAACTTTTATTTTATTGCATCTCCTTTACATCCTTTGACAAGTGATAAGTAGGTATTTCAGTGGGGAGGTAATAAAAAAAATCCGTCAAGACTTGAAAGAAAAGATCAGTACAACCCTAGTTCTAGCATTTCCATATTTACAACAACCATTTGAGATTAAAATCGATGCAAGTGATTATTCCATGGGAGTGGTGTTAATACAAAGGAGGAAACCACTTCGTTACCATTATGAGAACTTCACTAGTGAAGTAAGAAATTACCCTACTTATGACAAAGAATTGTACACTTTGGCTCAAATTGTGAAGAAGTGGAAACACTTTTTGATGGGAAAAGAGATAATCATCCATATGAATCATCATCCTTTGCAATATCTCCAATCACAATCCAAGCTACAATAATCACATCATTTCTGGTGGATGGTATTTTTGCAACAATTTTATTTGGTCATCGAGTATAATAAAGTTATGCACAAATAATTTATGAATATGTTATCTAGACCTGATGTTAATGCATCCATTGTCTTACAACATATTTCATTAGCTCATGGAAGTTACATTGAACAATAAGATAAAGATGAATATTTTAAGGATGTTTGTGAAACACTAATCAATGGTACCAAAGTGAAAGAATTAGATTATTATGTACATGAAAAATTGTTATATATCTTGGTAAATTGTGTATTCCACGAGGAGAAAGAGTGCATGTAATTAGAGAAACAAATACTTCTCTCATTTCTAGTCATTTTGGTATAAGAAAAACAATAGCTTAGTTACAATGTTATTGTTATTGGCCTCAAATGTATAAAATTATGTCTAAATATATAAAAGGATGTGTGATGTAGCAAACCATGTAATAGAAAATTGGGTTTATATATGCCACTTCCTGTACCTTTGATCCACGGGAAAGTGTTCCTATGGATTTTGTATAGTTTTTTCCTATGTCTAGGAAAGGGCATGATTATCTATATGTTGTTGTGGACAGATTTAGCAAAATGTGTGTTTTAGTGCCTTGTAAGAAATAGGTAACAGGAGAAGCGACTGGACATTTTTTTATTTCATCATGTTTGGATTAATTTTGGTTTTCCTAGTTCCATTGTATCTGATCGAGACTCTTGCCTTCTTGGTTAATTTTGCTCAACTTTGTGGGAGTTAATAGACACTAAGCTTAAGGAGAGCACTGAATTTCATCCACAAACCAATGGACAAATGGAAGTGGCTAATGGGATAGTGGTGCACTTGCTCGAAGGATATTGTAACAAACATCCTAAGCTTTGGAATGAAAAATTGTATGATTTAAAACATGCCTATAACCGTGCCATACATTCTACTACACAAGGTCTCATTTTTCTGGTATTTTCTTGTTATTTTTTGTCATACTACTTGATATTTGTGGAATGTTTCTGGGAAGTGATTATTTGTATGAAATGAAAGCCATATTCTATGAGGGGAACACGTGTCATATTACAAAGGATGGGATTCAGTGTATTGTAAGATCCCATCGTGTGAAGACTAACTTGTCTCTTATTACTACAAGACAAATGAAAAAACTTGTAAATGAAAGAAAGAATTTTGTACTTGTGATTGTAGAAGATAAGGATGATGATACATACAAATCTCTCAAAGGGTGTGATCCTAAACATAAAGATGAAATAGTTAAGATTATTTCTAACTATGATGAAGTGTTTTAGGAACCACAAGGATTAACTCCAAGGAGAGAGATACAACTTGAGATTTAGTTGTATCAAGATGCACCTCTTCCTAACAATGGCATGTATATGTTATCTATGATTGAGAATGAATAAATAAAGAATCAAGTTCAATAGTTTCTCGAGAAAGTAGTCATCTGACCAAGTACCTCTCCATATGGATCACCTATTGTGTTGATACCAAAGAAACACAGTACATGAAGAATGTGTGTGGATTTTTGGGCATTGAACATAATTATGGTGAAGAATTGTTATTCTCTTCCTCATATTGATGATTTGTTGGATCAATTAAAGAATGCAACTTATTTCACTAAGTTGGGCTTAAGATGTGGTTATCATCAAACAAGGATTAATGAAGATGATATTTAGAAAACTTCTTTTAAGACGAATCAAGGTTTATTTGAATGGTTGGTTATGCCCTTTGGGATTTGTAATTCTCTCACTACTATGGATGATGTATTTAGGCCATTCGTAAATGATTTTGTAATAGTTTACTTAGATGATATATTGTTTTTTTAGTAAAATTTGGGAAGATCATGTAAAGGACGTTAGGAAAGTCTTGGATGTTTTGAAAAGGATAAATTGTGCCTAAAAATGTCAAAATGTGAATTTGGTAAAATGTATGTAGTTTATTTTGGCTATATAGTAGAGGGTAGTCAATTTAAAATTGATCCCTCTAAAATTGAAGCCATTATGAAGTGGCCTAAGCCTAATAATATAATAGAAGTTAGGAGCTTCCTTGAGGAATTTAGTGTTGGAGGAAGTCCATTGCTAAATTTTCTTTTATTGCATCTCCTTTACATCCTTTGATAAGTGCTAAGTAGGTCTTTCAATGGGGAGGTAATAAAAAAAGTTGTCGAGACTTGAAAGAAAAGATCAGTACAACCCCAGTTCTAGCATTTCCATATTTACAACAACCATTTGAGATTAAAATCGATGCAAGTGATTATTCCATGGGAGTGGTATTAATACAAAGGAGGAAGCTAGTTTGTTACCATTATGAGAACTTCACTAGTGCAGTAAGAAATTGCCCTACTTATGACAAAGAATTGTATGCTTTGGTTCAAAGTGTGAAGAAGTGGAAACAATATTTGATGGGAAAAGTGGCAATCATCCATATAAATCATCGACCTTTGCAATATCTCCAATCACAAACCAAGCTACAACAATCACGTCATTTCTGGTGGATGGGATTTTTGCAACAATTTTATTTGGTCATCAGGTATAAGAAAGTTATGCACAACAAATTTATCAATATGTAATCTAGACCTGATTTTAATGCATCCATTGTCTTACAACATAGTTCATTAGCTCATGAAAGTTACATTGAACAATATGATAAAGATGAAGATTTTAAGGATGTTTGTAAAACACTAATCAATGGTACCAAAGTGAAAGAATTAGATTATTATGTACATGACAAATTGTTGTATATCTTGGTAAATTGTATATTCCATGAGGTGAAAGAGTGCACGTAATTAGAGAAACACATACTTCTCTCATTTCTAGTCATTTTGATATAAGAAAAACAATAGCTCAGTGACAATGCTATTGTTATTGGCCTCAAATGTATAAAATTATGTCCAAATATATAAAAGGATGTGTGGTGTAGCAAACCATGTAATTGAAAATTGGGTTTGTATATGCCACTTCCTGTACCTTTGATCCACTGGAAAGTGTGCCTATGGATTTTGTATAGGTTTTTCCTATGTCTAGGAAAGGACATGATTATCTATATGTTGCTGTGGACAGATTTAGCAAAATGTGTGTTTTAGTGCCTTGTAAGAAATAGGTGACAAGAGAAGGGACTACACATTTGTTATTTCATCATGTTTGGATTAATTTTGGTTTTCCTAGCTCCATTGTATCTGATCGAGACTCTCACTTTCTTAGTTAATTTTTCTCAACTTTGTGGGAGTTAATATACACTAAGCTTAAGGAGAGTACTGATTTTCATCCACAAACCAATGGACAAATGGAAGTGGCTAATGGGATAGTGGTACACTTGCTCTAAGGATATTGTAACAAATATCCTAAGCTTTGTAATGAACAATTGTATGATGTACAACATGCCTATAACCATGCCATACATTCTTCTACACAAGGTCTCATTTTCTGATTTTTTTTTGTTATGTTTTTGTCATACCACTTGATATTTGTGGAAATTTTTTGGGAAGTGCTTATTTGTATGACATGAAATCTATCTTCTATGAGGAGAAAAAGTGTCCTCTTACAAAGGATGGGATTCAATATATTGTAGGAGCCCATCGTATGAAGACTAACTTGTCTCTTATTACTACAAGACGAATGAAAAAACTTGTAAATGCAAGCAAGAATTTTGTACTTGTGATTGTAAAAGATAAGGATGATGATACATCCTAATCTCTCAAAGGGTGCGATCCTAAACATAAATATGAAATAGTTAAGATTATTTCTAACTATGATGAAGTGTTTTAGGAACCACAAGGATTACCTCCAAGGAGAGAGATACAACATGAGATTTAGTTGTAGCAAGATGCACCTCTTCCTAACATTGGCATGTATATGTTATCTATGATTGAGAATGAATAAATAAAGAATCAAGTTCAGTAATTTCTCAAGAAAGTAGTCATCTGACCAAGTACCTCTCCATATGGATCACCTATTGTGTTGATACCAAAGAATAACAATACATAGAGAATGAGTGTGGATTTTCGGGCATTGAACATAATTATGGTGAAGAATTGTTATCCTCTTCCTCATATTGATGATTTGTTGGATCAACTAAAGAATGCAACTTATTTCACTAAGTTGGACTTAATAAGTGGTTATCATCAAGCAAGGATTAATGAATATTATATTTGGAAAACTGCTTTTAAAACGAAACAAGGTTTATTTGAATGGTTGGTTATGACCTTTGGGATTTGTAATTCTCTCACTACTTTCATACAGGTTATGGATGATGTATTTAGGCCATTCATAAATGATTTTGTAATAGTTTACTTAGATGATATATTGATTTTTCAGTAAAATTTGGGAAGATCATGTAAATCACGTTAGGAAAGTCTTGGATGTTTTGAAAAGGATAAATTGTGCCTAAAGATGTCAAAATGTGAATTTGGTAAAACATATGTAGTTTATTTTGGCTAAATAGTAAAGGGTAGTCAATTTAAAATTGATCCCTCTAAAATTGAAGCCAATATGAAGTGGCATAAGCCTAATAATGTAATAGAAGTTAGGAGCTTCCTGGGGGAATTCAATATTGGAGTAAGTCCATATTTAACTTTTCTTTTATTTCATCTCCTTTGCATCCTTTGACAAGTGCTAAGTAGGTCTTTCAGTGGGGAGGTAATAAAGAAAATCCTTCAAGACTTGAAAGAAAAGATCAGTACAACCCCAATTCTATCATTTCCATATTTACAAAACCATTTGAGATTAAAATCGATGCAAGTGATTATTCCATGAGAGCGGTGTTAATACAAAGGAGTAAACTAGTTCGTTACCATTATGAGAACTTCACTAGTGCAGTAAGAAATTACCCTACTTTTGACAAAGAATTGTATGCTTTGTTTCAAAGTGTGAAGAAGTGGAAAAACTACTTGATGGGAAAAGAGACAATCATCCCTATGAATCATCGACCTTTGTAGTATCTCAAATCACAAACCAAGCTACAACAATCACGTCATTTTTTGTGGATGGGATTTTTGCAACAATTTTATTTGGTCATCGGGTATAAGAAAGTTATGCACAACAAATTTATGAATATGTTATCTAGACCTGATGTTAATGCATCCATTGTATTACAACATAGTTCATTAGCTCATGAAAGTTACATTGAACAATACGCTAAAGATGAATATTTAAGGATGTTTGTGGAACACTAATCAATGGTACCAAAGTGAAAGAATTAGATTATTATTTACACGACAAATTGTTATATATCTTGGTAAATTGTGTATTCCACGAGGATAAATTAGAGAAACAAATACTTCTCTCATTTCTAGTCATTTTGGTATAAGAAAAACAATTGCTCAGTTACAATGTTATTGTTATTGGCCTCAAATGTATAAAATTATGTCCAAATATATAAAAAGATGTGTGATGTATAAAACCTTGTAATAGAAAATTGGGTTTGTATATCCCACTTCATTTAACTTTGATCCACGAGAAGGTGTACCTATGGATTTTGTATAGGTTTTTCCTATGTCTAGGAAAGGACATGATTATCTATATGTTGTTGTGGACAAATTTAGCAAAATGTGTGTTTTAGTGCCTTGTAAGAAATGGGTGATAGGAGAAGGGACTACACATTTGTTATTTCATCATGTTTGGATTAATTTTGGTTTTCCTAGTTCCATTGTATCTGATTGAGACTCTCACTTTATTGGTTAATTTTGCTCAACTTTGTGGGAGTTCATAGACACTAAGCTTAAGGAGAGCATTGATTTTCATCCACAAACCAATGGACAAATGGAAGTGGCTAATGGGATATAGTGGTACACTTTCTCGAAGGATATTGTAACAAACATCATAATCTTTGGAATGAACAATTGTATGATGTACAACATGTCTATAACCGTGCCATACATTCTTCTACACAAGGTCTCTTTTTCTGATATTTTTTTGTTATTTTTTTGTCATACCACTTGATATTTGTGGAATTTTTTTGGGAAGTGCTTATTTGTATGACATGAAATCTATCTTCTATGAGGAGAACATGTGTCATTTTACAAAGTATGGGATTCAATATATTTTAAGATCCCATCGTGTGAAGACTAACTTGTCTCTTATTACTATAAGACAAATGAAAAACTTGTAAATGCAAGCAAGAATTTTGTACTTGTGATTGTAAATGATAAGGATGATGATACATCCAAATCTCTCAAAGGGTGTGATCCTATACATAAAGATAAAATAGTTAATATTATTTCTAACTATGATGAAGTGTTTTAGGAACCACAAGGATTACCTCCAAGGAGAGAGATACAACATGAGATTTAGTTGTAGCAAGATGCACCTCTTCCTAACATTGGCATGTATATGTTATCTGTGATTGAGAATGAATAAATAAAGAATCAAGTTCAATAGTTTCTCAAGAAAGTAGTCATTTGACCAAGTACCTCTCCATATGGATCACCTATTGTGTTGATACCAAAGAAACACAGTACATGGAGAATGTGTGTGGATTTTCGGGCATTGAACATAATTATGGTGAAGAATTGTTATCCTCTTCCTCATATTGATGATTTGTTGGATCAATTAAAGATTGAAACTTATTTCACTAAGTTGGACTTAAGAAGTGTTTATCATCAAACAAGGATTAATGAAGATGATATTTGAAAAACTGCTTTTAAAATGAAAAAAGGTTTATTTGAATGGTTGGTTATGCCCTTTGGGATTTGTAATGCTCTCACTACTTTCATACA
>JZKD02S1674331.1:427445-446416 GCA_000966675.3 Picea glauca | reverse complement strand
ATAAGAAAAACAATAGCTCAGTTACAATGTTATTGTTATTGGCCTAAAATGTATAAAATTATGTCCAAATATATAAAAAGATGTGTGATGTAGCAAACCATGTAATAGAAAATTGGGTTTGTATATGCCACTTCATGTACCTTTGATCCATGGGAAAGTGTGCCTATGGATTTTGTATAGGTTTTTCCCATGTCGAGGAAAGGACATGATTATTTATATGTTGTTGTGGAAAGATTTAGCAAAATGTGTGTTTTAGTGCCTTGTAAGAAATAGGTGACAGGAGAAGGGACTGCACATTTGTTATTTCATCATGTTTGGATTAATTTTGGTTTTCCTAGTTCCATTGTATCTGATCAAGACTCTCACTTTCTTGGTTATTTTATCTCAACTTTGTGGGAGTTAATAGACACTAAACTTAAGGAGAGCATTGATTTTCATCCACAAACCAATGGACAAATGGAAGTGGATAATGGGATAGTGGTACACTTTCTCTAAGGATATTGTAATAAACATCCTAAGTTTTGGAATGAACAATTGTATGATGTACAACATGATTATAAGCGTGCCATACATTCTTCTACACAAGGTCTCATTTTCTGATATTTATTTATTTATTCTCTAAGTATACTCTGGACTTCACTTCCAGGAAAGATTCAGTTGTATATGGATGTAATGATGTAGACGAATCCACAAAGTTCATCTAGAAGATCCAATTATGTCATCAAGCCATACATGAATAATTGGAAAAGAGCCAAGCCAAATATAAGGCTAGGCATGACAAGCATCGAGTTGATCATCACTTCCAAGTTGGTGATCAATTTTGGCTATACATTAGCAAATAATTCCTTAAAGGCGAAGGAAAAAATATTAAGCCAATCAGGTATGGTCCATTTAAAATTTTAGAAAATATCAATGACAATGCTTTTCAGTTATCTCTATGTTTGGAGATGTATTATGTGGTTAATGCTGAAAACTTGAAATTATATGAGCCTCCTATGATCATGGATCAAGGTAAGAATGTTCAAGTTCCTTTGGTTGATGATTTTTCTCCTGAATATCTCGATGAGTTGAGAGGAGATGATATTCTTGATAGAAGGGCGAGGACTTCACAAAGAGGTGATGTGGAGTACCTTTGTGTGGATATAAAAGGAATGCATCCAAGTAAAGCATGATGGATGTAAATCAAAAAAGTGAGGGAGTTGTACCCTCACTTATTTTTTGAATGAAGCTAGAATTTAGGTGGTCCAAAAGATTGTTAGTGGGGAGGAGTGATCCAGGAGGATCCCCACAACCAATTCGATGGTATCAAATTATACCGAAAATGTCTATCCAAATCCCAAGCAATATGGGATAATTCCACGGAGGGTGATTTTAAAAATATTTGAAAGTTATCATGCAAACCAAGAAATGCAATACGTTGGCCAATTCCCCACTTTTGAGCCAATTCAAATTTTGGTTTACATGTTTTATGTGGGATTTTATTCCCAAGAAAAGGTAAAAAAAAAAGAGGACGGAGGATCACGCAGAGTAGAGATCAAGCCAAGGTTGAAGAAGATGATGTGCACTGAGGTTGATTTGTTGGATGAGAGTGAGGCAGCCTGGAGGGGAAGATAGATGGGAAATGTTTTGATCCACTTGGATTACGATGTGTTGTCAACTCCGATGGAATTGTTGTCATGATGCTTGAATATTTGTTGTGAAAGAGTCCTCATCGAGGAAAATGTACGATTGACCCATCCTCTATATATTTTTTATTGATATACTTGTGCATATATCTCTTCGCTGGCAGAGGAAAATTGCTTATTGAGCGTGGGTTTCCAAGTATTGACGTATGATGATCCATGTGACTAAGCTGGATAACTACTACTGTGAAGGAGGGGAAGCCCATTTATTGGGAGAATGAGTAATTCTGTGTTCATTTTATTGCAAGAAGAAGCCATTAAAGGTCAGTAACATGTGTTATTATCTTCCTAAAGGACATTAGAGACTAATTTTGCAGATTGAAGGCCATTATTTGATGTAAAGAGGTGTAATAATGTACTTTTCATCCTTCTTAATGGATCAATTCAACATTTGAAGCAGACCCAGAAACGTAGCCCATATGGGTGAACTCCATTATCAATTCGTTGAGTATTACCTATGTTTATTTAGGTAGTGTTTAAATTCTAGTCTTTAAATGCTGCTTTCTAATTAATTAAGCCAAATTTTAACGAAAATTGTGGGAAATTTAGAAGCTTGTTACAAGAATCTGAATTAGTGGAATGAAGCATTTAGCAATAATTTTGGATCATAAAGTGCTCTAATTTGATTATTGTTCTCATGCTTTATAATTTGAAAGAAACATATAAAAGGTCAAACACTAGCTTTAAATCTTTGATGTCAATGTATAAAATGTGATGTGTACTAGAGTATAGTGTGTGCTACACGTTTTCTAATCTTTTTCAGTTTAGCTGGGTAATTGTTAGTTAGTTGTTAATGTTAGTTTGGATTGGTTTTTTATGGGATAAGGTGTTTCCTTCATACAATGTACTTCCTAGTACATATAAAGATGTTGGAAATTTGTTGTCTGAATTGGGTCTTGATTACAAAGTATATCATGCATGTCCAAAATATTGTATCATATACAAATGGAAACACAAAGATAAGTCTATGTGTCCAAAATGCAAAACAAGTTGTTGTCGCTTTGATGTAAAGGGAAAAAATGTCCCACAAAAGTTATTACGCCACTTGATCATAATTCTAAGATTGCAATGCATGTTTCATTGTAAATATTTAGTTGAATATATGGATTGGCATGAAAGACATAGGAGTGAAAAGGCATGTTATGCATTCCTACAAATTAATTGTTAACAATTTAAATCATTTTACTAATTTTAAGTCAATGTGGTTCATTAACAATTGATGCATAATGTTTATTTTTTTTACTTTTGTGGTTCATGACTAAGAACAAAAGGATTATTAGCTTGTCCACATTGTTTCAAAGAAATTTGTTCAAGGTATTCTAAGAGTTTGCATAAGTGCGTCTATGAAGGACACAAGTAACTTTTGCAGCTGGCTCATCATTTTCGTCAAATGAAGAGAGATTTCAATGAATGGATTGAGATAAGACCCCCCTCCTCATAGCATGATGCCAGTAGATTGGTTGAAGAATATTAAATCTTGCATTGAAATGACATGGTAGGATATTTTTAATGGAGACTTGCATAATATTGACAATGATCAAGATGAATTCAAAATTCATCTTGATCACATGACAAAAGGCATGAACAATCCTTCCAAATTATACGATCTCTCATATTAGAAAGAACTTAAAGGAGAACATTTATTGAATCCAATGTACGTGTTCAAGGATGCGTTAAATTATCTTTGGAAACATATTTCTTACATTGAGAAAGATACAATCACATCTAGAAGAGATTTGGTTGTGACAAAGGCAAATAAATAAATATGAGAAAAAGAAACAACTAGTGTGGATGGCCAAAAAAATTATCTCGTTGTGCCATGGATATTTTCTAGGGATGACTTAGAGCTTGTGAAGAATGTGGTTCATACAATAATAACAAAAACAAGATATGGTACTTCAATGAGAAAAGCGTTCACTATTAATAAAGAGTTGGAAAGTATCAAGACACATGATCACTATAATTTGTTTAAGGTGTGTATTACTAATGTGGTTTTGGAATAAATTAGTCTAGAATTCTTAATTGAATTCCTCTTATAATATTATGGCCATATTCTAACCAATTCAAGGATGCATATGTTTAACATATCTATTAAATAGCTATACGTGGATGCACTAGTCTCACATGAGATTTACGTCATGCCATCGGATGGTTATTTTCATTTGTAAGGTTGCTTTCTCATATTTTCTCTCTTGACCATAAATTTATCTTCAATTAGTCTATATGTCAAAATATCAAGTAGTGTCATGTCAACATTTTATATGAAATTACTAAATAATAATTAGCTAGGGTCGTCTTGAATTTAGATGGATCACATCCAAAGAGATTCATGTCATGAGCATCCCTAGATGGCACAATGAAACAATGGATATAGTTTGTGTTTTTGAGAAAGAGTTGCGTACTAGTTTTATGGACACTCAAATCCATTTTTTGGTACATTTGGTTGAAGATATTTAATTAGCTAGTGTGGTGAGTTCTATATGGATGTTCTTCCTAGATAGGTACATGAAAATATTTAAGGTGTTTTTAAGGCAACAAACATGTCTTAAAGGGTGCATTGTTAATGGATATTTCTTTTTTATGTTCAAGTTCCCGAAATGAGTAAACATAGATGCTCCACTCATGTGGGATGATGATTGTGAAAACGAACAATTAGAAGGGGAGATACTTGAAACAAATAGAGAAACATGTGTTATGAGATGTAATATACTTATTTCACACACACACACATGGTTATAATTGTGATATTTAAGGAATAATTATTTCAAGTGGTCACAATGTTACAAATGAGGATGAATTGGACAAAATGAATAAATTTATTTTGTTTAATATGGAAGCTACCAAGAAATAGGTGGCAATGCATGATGAGATGAAAAAAAAATATATAAGAAGAGATACAATCATTTAGAAGGTCAAAACCAACACTTATTCCACTCCCTAAAGAATCAGGTGATCCATGGCCTACAAAGTGAAAAATACATGTGTGAAGGAGCAAATTCAAAATTTGGGGCTAGCCAACGAGGAAAGTGAACTAGATGCACTTAACAAATAAATTTGATGTGAAAGGATGACATGTGATATTGGATGGATCATGAGATTAACTACATCAATTTTAAGTGAACACATTTATGTATTATTACAAGATTAAGTTTAATTATTGATTTTAATATGCAATTTTTTCTGTGAATTCAGATACAAACATATCTTGCAATCTGGAAATATGGTCATCATTTTAGAGTGGAGAGTGTGGATCATGAACAACAAGTCTGTTATTGTGGGGTGTCTAATTCATTTGATCAAACAAGCCGAGTAAGTTCAATGGACACAAATCTAATAGAAGGAAAACTATATTATGTTGGTACAATTCAATAGATAATTGGGTTGGACTATAGATCCTTTAAATGCATTTTTTTATATGTAAATGGTTTGATATTTTTAATAGAAGGATATTTGTTAGATATGACCTAGGTAGTGAATTTTATTCTATTGACATGCATAGAGAAATACTAGTATCTTAGGTTGAACCATTTGTGCTTCCAAAACATTGTGAGTAGGTATTCTTCCATCCTGATGTCTTTGAAGAAATTAGGTGGTTTGTTATTCCATGTACACCCATGGGAAACATGTATTTTGAAAATGCACCTATTGTAATTGTTGCATTAGGTCAAGAAGAGGAAGATGCAAATGTAAGTGGTGAAATAGATGTGGTAATCAAGTATAATTAGGAGTGTAGTTTTGTCAAATAGTATTCATTGTACTCTTAGTGGTTTTTTAATGCATACATATAACACGATGGGTTCATATTGTTATTTTGTGAATTTAAATGAATTGGATTTCTTAATTCACAAGCTATTGTATTTTAATGAATGGTAATTGACCAATGTTTCACTCAACCAATTAATGAGCATACAAACATAAATATGGTTTATATTTTTGGGATTTAATGAATATCTAAGCTTCAACACCTCCATTATTTTTCTTTGATAACTTCAATGACTAGGTTATATACATTTATTTATTTTAATGAATGGTAATCGACCAATGTTTCACTCAACCAATTAATGAGCGTACAAACATAAATATGGTTTATATTTTTGGGATTTAATGAATATCTAAGCTTCAACGCCTCCATTATTTTTCTTTGATAACTTCAATGACTAGGTTATATATATATATATATTATATATATATTATCGCAGACATTAAGATTCAATAACTTACATGAAAAACACACTAAAACTACTAAAATGGTTCGTCATGCAAGCTTGAAATCTCCAATAAACCTATCACATTCTCTTGTGATCATCAATTGAACTATGTGTAATCTACAGTCGCAAACTATCCTTGTATGATTGTGATGAGTAATTTATTATAATTTATGATATTATTAATTGATTGTTGTTATTATGAATCATAATAATTAGTATTAATTATAATTTTAAAAATTTAATTGTAATAATTGATATTAATTAATAAATAACCCTTTTTTTTTAATTTGTCCACAATCTATGTATGAGCTTATGAAAATATTGTTCAAAAACTTTGTTGTTGGTTTGTTGCTTGGGAAACCAAACCAACATCAATGCATCCGTTTTTGTATGAGTCTGTAAAACCTGAGTTTTTTGAAGCTATAAAAAGGGGAAATAATAAAAATTGGAAATGTCTGATAAGAGGTTGATATACTTTTGTCTATCATAATAAAAAAAGGAAGGAGGTGGGGATAAAGTTCCCAAGCCTCTGAAACTGGAAAACATACTAACTAAACCAAAAAACATGAGATAATTAAATTAGAGGAGGGTGTTCCTCAACCATAGGAACGCGAGGTTAAGGAAAATCCAAGTTGGTCAGGTCCAGTCCAACGAGCTTTTCTGCCACCAATTTAATTTTACTGTCCACCAGCTTTATATGCAACTGCACATCATCCAACTGTAGTAGAATCTTATGGTGTGCCTTGTGCCTTTCAACCAAGACTCGACCCATTATTGTCTTAATATGCCAATAGATGTCGATGGTTTTTAGGTACTAGAACTCCCTTGCACATGTAGTGCTAAGGTATGGAATCCAAGAACTGGTATTGTTCACGACCACTTCATCTGGATTAAAACGCCAAAAGAATATAATGTTTTCATTTACCATGTTGATTTATGTTTTGATCTATGGTGAGGTATGAATTTGGTAGACCTTTACATAGTCCTTTGTTGCTTACATAAGTCAAGAGCTGGAAGAGGGATAGGAGGAGCTACCTCTAGAGCGACGAGATGATATTCTATGGGCCATGGTCGAGAGAAAGAGGGAGGATGTGTAGGGTAGATAGAGCAGGGAGAGAGCCCAGGGTTTAGAGGGAGGTGAGAGAGAAATCGAGAGAAAATAAGGGGAAACAGAGGAGCAAAGCGAATGAGGAGACCACGAAGGGAAGCAAAAGAAAGAACAATCCCATCGTAGAGGTGAAGTACAAAGCCAACTATAGTCCATGATCAAATTCATAGGCATCATAACTATGAATGAATGAACCTCGAGAGCCCAAGATGTGGGAAAGACGAGGGTGGAGATCAAATGGTACCAGAGGAGCATCATTGGGCTAGGGTAGATGGAGATATGATGTCGCATGAGGGAAGTTAGGTTGAGTGCCTAGGTGGGTAGTTAATGTAAATCATGGGTGACAGGTGGCAACACTCCTCGGTGAGCGACCCCACCATTGAATTTTTCAAACTTATTACTAAATATAATAATTTGTATTACTTAAAAAATAATATTTTAACTATTGATAGATTATTTTCAAACTCATGAATTATTGGATATGTCATTGAGTATCTCTCATCAAGATCTTATCAAACCAACTAAGATAAAATAACTTGCCAGCGAAGAATTATTTAGCATGAATGGTGGATATTCCTCTTCAATGTAGTGTATTAGCCTAAAATTTAAAGAAAAGAGGTTTCAAGGAGAATGTTTATTTGCAAAATAAATAAATACATGTTTTTACCTCTTGTTCTATATCATTCCCTTCATAGTTAGCTTATGATTCTTCACATAAGTTTCTATTGTTCCCTTCATAATGACCTTATGATTACCCACATCAAGTTCTGTAGAGTACACTCTTGCCAATGATCACTTGGAACTCCCTGGAAGAATGGTGTCCAAGTTGTGTGTAAATACAACAAAAGTTTCATAACATATTTTTTATTTATTGAATACAATATATTGAAACTTAATGATGTGATATATCTATGCATAAGATGCATTGTTGATGTAAACAATGCACACACAATGCATCTGGAGTAGTACAAATTATTGCAACATATCAATGATGCAATAATGACAAAAAATTAGACACATACATGATGTAGATACGACACAAGGAAAAAAAGTATTTTTTCAATGTTTCTAGCATTATAATTAGACACAACCTCAATTTTTTTAGGGGGGTGGATTCCCAATGCTCAACAGTAGGGATTAAACCCAAGGACGAGGCCCAATTAGACTCCTCCCTATTTGGTGTGGAATAATCCTCCAAGTTAATGGTCCAACAATCGTTCAATGGGTTGTAAAAGTTGCTTGATTTTGTTCTTTCTATTATTTTTATTTTTTTATAATTGTATAGTTGTCCACTGTAGAAAAGAAGTAAACTAAGGAGTTTGGAGAAACATGTTTTTAGGATTACCTATAGAAACAATCAATGAAATCTATCTGATACTTAAGATTCCTAAAAAAATAATTCCACTAAGAACATATTACTCGTCAGATTATATCCAAGAAACAATAACTAATTAACAACATAAAGAGATAAGATTTAACTACGAGACATTTAGAAATAATTCCATAATATACCAGATGATGAAAAAAGAAGATTAACTCATAAAGAAAATAAGCATTCACTTAAAGTAACAACCAATTCATTCAACCAAATAAGATAACTTAACGGTATTGAAATTCTTACTAGATGCTTGTAACATTTAATCAACTATAGAATAATCCATGATGATGAATGAACACAAAAAAATTCAGCGAACCAAAAAATCTTGGCTCCAAAGAGTTTTTGAATTCAACCTTGAAATAGTTCTATACTTACAATCCCCTTGAAACTACTCTAGAGATAAAAGATATTTACTAAGAGGTTGATCTCTTTATTTATAATATCAAACTAATCTAATCATGGAATAAAACTAAAAAATAATTTTACAAAATCCATGCAAACTGCTTATGTTGTTTCCATGTTTAGTGAACAACAATTTTTCTAAATCGGCCATGCAAAAACCCATGCATTTAGCCATGCATCTAGTTGACTAAAAACTTCAATTCGTGCATGCTCAACCTCATAAATATTTCCCTAATTAAATCATGCATGTTGTTGTTCTTTCTTTAGCAATATCATGCATACATGTTTTGATTTGATTTTACTATTTTAGGCATATTAAGCTCCAGTTGAGGTTTTATTTTATTTTTAGTGATCGACCACTTCTAAAATTGGAATGGTCATTCACTCAGTCAACAATTCCTTCAGCTCCACTACAGTGATTTTGTATGTTAGCTAACAAAAATCTTCCAATTTGCACCATATGACCTTGGAATTCATTTTTCCATGTGCTATGATCTCCCTTGCATGTACTTGGACCATAAAATATGCATATTAAGACTACAAATATCTTCTCCAGATAAATTTATCAAATAAAACAATCCATTGATCTTAAAACAAAACACTCAAGTCACTTCCATCAGCCCGATTTCCTTTATTTTGTAAATCTGAAACAAGCCATGCCAAATAAACAAAATTTATAACATAAAAGTTGTATATATTGACGATATATTTCCAATGATATAACACATTCTCAAAACTAGGATGAGAATCAAAAGTTATTGTAAAAATATCAAAATATTTTCTATACTATAGCTTTATTCCAAAAATGTGAATCAAATAATGCAAAATCAAGGAAAACTTACAACTACAAAGTTTAGATCTCAACGAGAGCTTTCCAATGGTATAATTCGTACCCTAAATAGAGTTTAGAGTCAAAAGTTACTGCAAAAATACCAAAAAGGTATTTTCTTTGATCGACGAACTTCTTAACCTGCTTTCGGTGCTTTAATTTTATTTTTTTCTATTTTTTGACGCTTTCATAATTTTGTCCTTGTTTTTTTGGTGCCTTCCAAAATTTGTATTGATCACCCCTTTTAAAGTTTGTTTTGAAAATTTTTTTGGAACTCTTTATTTCGACATTCTTTTATGACTTGATTTCGGCGCATTCATAAAATTTGAAACCTTTTGAACTTTCCTTTTGGTGCATTTGGAAACTTATTTTGTTTCGACACTCATTTAAACTTATTTTTGGCAAACTCTTTAAATTTGTTTGGTGCATGCATGACAGTTCCTTTCAACGCTTCGATAAACTTGACTTTTCCCAGTTTCGACGAACTTCAAAATTTGTTGTCTATGAGTGTTTTGACTTCGCCGATACGATTAATTTGATCTCAAAATGGGTCCTCGGTCTTAGATATTTTTTGGGTTTTTTGTAAGGATAAAGATATTTTCTAAATTAAATGAAACACATAAAATCATTCAAAATAAAATGTATGAAACCAATCAAAATGTATGAAACCTCTCGCAAAATCAAAGAAAAAGTGGTAATCAAAATTTCAGAATTTTAGGGTGTGTTGTGCGCTCAACAAACCAATTTCGAGTAAATACAGACTTAGAACAGAAAAAAACAAAAACCATCCATAGATTCTTTTATACAAAATTTAGAAATCATTTGTTTCCATATCACAGGAATCTAATTTTGACCAAACACAAAAGACAAGTCCTTTGGTGATCTAGGTGGACATCAATGGCCACCCACCTCTTCAACTATCTCATCATGGTTCTCCATCTTGGCAATTTGTTATGATTTTTTGGGTCCTAAACTTCTGGGGTCATTTTGAGGCCATAAATGATGTTTTTGGGAAATTTAGGGGCATGGATTTGCCTTTAACGCACTAAAACCATGTCACAATTTGTAGTTCTTATTTATAGCTTTCTAAAGGACATTGGAATATGGTGTGGGCTCCACAAAATCCCATAGCAAAACATTGATGGATGTCACTCAAAACAATCATTGGCTGCCAAACTGAAAGCCTAAGATTCAGACCCTAGTTCCGACTTTTATTCAAAGATAGACAAGCAAAAGTGGATCATTGATGTGGAACCCATTGTCAACGTCGTTACCACAAAGGTCTAACTAGAGGAACAAAAGAAGACAGAGGAAGGTGAGAACCTCTTCCACTCACGGATGTGGGTGAAGGAAAATCCACTGCATTTCATTGTTGAAGTTTCTAACAAAAGGTTGAATTTGTTGACAACAACACACCCACAAACCTACAACATTGGTTGGGTAAGCCAGGGATGGGACATTCACGTCAGTCAATAATGTCACCTACCCTACAACATCAAGCCCTTCAAAGATGACTTATTATGTGATGTCGCCCCACTTGAATTTTGTGATGTTCTTTTAGGATGACCGTATATGTGGAAACAACATGTTGTATAAGAATCTAGACCTTGTAGTGTCATTGTTTCTTTGGAAAGATAACTCTATAGGATACCATAGGTCATTCCAACTATCACAATCTCTTTTATAATAGCCAAGCAATGTAGGAAGATAATCTCCCAAACTAGTAAATTTTTCTCTTCATGGTTCATTCCAAAGGTGAACAAAAGATCACCATGACATCAACAATCGTTGCATAGGGTCTCGCTACACAACAAAAGTAGGTGGAAAAAGTAGAGGAATCATACAAAGATATCTTCACCTCATTGTCGGGGTACCTCTACACTATTAGGTGAAGAGTTTAATTGATTTGATACATGGTGTGTCTTTACCTAATGACCTAGTGTATAGGCGTTCTCTTGTGGAAAATGAAGAAATCAAATGCCTGATTCAAAATTTAATCCAAAAGAGGCGCATTAAACCAAGATCCTCACCTTGTGGGAGCTTGACCGTGTTGGTTTGAAACAAATATGGGACATGAAAATTATGTATTGATTATAGATATGTAATATAAATCAGAGTTTGAAACCAATATCACATTCCTTGAATTGACAACATTCTTGACCAACTCAAGAGTGCCAAGTACTTTAGTAATATCGATCTGAATTCGGGCTCCCACTAGGTACCAATTGAGAAAACTAATGCGCGAAAGACTGCCTTCAATTCCAAAGAAGGCCTTTTTGAGTGGTTGGTCATGCCTTTTGGATTGACTAATTCTCCAACAACTTTCATGAGGATGATGGATGACATATTATGGCTATTCAACAATTCTTTTATGGTCATATATATAGATGAGATCCTCATCTTCAGTAAAACTTGGGTAGAACATTTTCAACACATTCAACAGGTCCTCAACACTCTAAAACAAAATAATTCATATTCTAATCTAGAAAAATGCTCATTTGGCATGCAAAGCATCTAATATATGGGATACATCATGGATGAACATGGTGTGCATGTGGATCCATACAAGATCCAATCCACTCACGATTGATCAACCCCGATAACTCTAATTGAGCTCCATCGTTTCTTGGGCCTTGCCAAATTCTATCACACATTCATGTTAGGGTTCTCCCACATTGATTGGCTCCTTAGCCACATCACCAATGGTGGATCCAAGGCCAAGTTTGTTTGGGTTGAGTCACAACAAAAATAATTTGAGGATTTGAAACACTACTTATGTTTAGTGCCCATACTCACCTTGTTAAATCTGCAACAACCCTTTGAGATTGAGATAGATGTTTCAAACTATGTGGTGGGCATAGTCCTCACTCAACATGACCATCCAGTGGTATACCACAGTGCGACGGTCACACATGTCATCCACAAGTACATCACCTATGATAAGGAGATGTACTCCATTGTAAAAGCATGTCACTAATGGAAGCATTAAATTCTCAAGAAGGAGACTGTCATCCACATTGATCACAAGCCCTTATAGTTCATGTAAACACAAATAATTTTACAAAATGACCACCATCAAAAGTGGTCTACCTACCTACAATAGTTCCACCTGAAAATTAGATGCAAGAAGGGTAGCACCAATCGAGTCGCTAAGTGCCTCAATCGACCTATAGTTTCAACATTAACCACAATGCTCAACTCTTGCATCCATGAGACCTCCAAGTGGTCCCATCTATATCACAGTGATACTAACTTTAATGACACATATCAAACACTAGTAACAAGCACACTAGTTACAGACTTTCATCTCCATGATGGATTGTTATGTCAATTGGGCCATCTTTGTGTTCCTTCAAGCGAGTGTGAAAAGTTGATTTGGGAATCTCATTACAATTGGGTTGCAAGACACTTCAATGTGGAAAATACTGTGGTTGTACTACAAAGGTACTTTCATTGGTTAAGGCTTCAATGGGATGTCAACAAGTATATCAAATGATGCACTACTTGTGCCATTACCAAACTCTCCATTAAAAGGTAGGTGTTGTACACTTCTATGCCCACTCTTGATAGGCCTTGGGAGTCCATCTCCATGGACATTTCTGGTCTACCTTTTACCAAACATGGTAATGACTATGTATTTGTGGTCATTGATCAATTTTATATGATGGACATCTTGGCAATCTACAATAAGAGTATCATTTCCAAGGCCATTGCTAAGATCTTCTTCGAACATGTTTGGGTTCATTTCAGGCTACCATAGACAATTATTTGAGATAGAGACATTAGGTTTCTTAGTACCTTTTGGTCAAATATATGGTCTCTTATGTACACCAAGTTGACCAAATCAATTTCCTTTCACCCCCAAACACATGGACAAATGGAAGTGGTCGAAAAAATGATTGTGCATATCCTACACATGTGCAACTCCAAGAATCCACATACATGGGATGAGATCCTTCCATATATTTAGCATAGCTATAACATATCCCTCCATGGCTCTATTGGCCATAACCCTTTTCAGGTGTGCTTGGGGTTCAACCATTGACCCCCATTGATGTATCTTTTCCCATTGCATCTTCACCAATAGATTCCTCCCATGCTCATACTAAGGTAGATAGAGTAGCCAAATTTGTTGAATAGATCCAACACCTCCAACAACATGTTCATGATATTTTGCAGAAGGCCAACATCAAGTACAAGCAGTGCCATGAACAACAGCGGGTTCCCCACAAGTTTCAAGTTGGTAATAAGGTTTGGTTTCATTTGCAGAAAGAGAACCTCACAAGCTCCCACGAGAAGCTTAAAGCACTTTGATATGGGCCTTACACCATCACAAAGGATGTCGATGAAAATTCTTTCAAATTGAGTATTCCTTCTTTCCTTGGGTTGCACCCAGTATTTAATGTGGAGTTGCTTCGACCGTATTTCCCACTTCGGAGGTGGCTAAGAAATTGGCCCCTACAAAAATCAATCCCAACTACAATGATAAAGCTACAGTGGATTGGATCATGGACACCAAGATGAAGGGCACTTGTCAACAAAACATATAACTTTATCAGGTTGTTAAAGCAGGACAAGTTCTTCAAAAAGGCAAGTGGTTCACCAAGATTCAGATTCAACAAAATTTTCCCCATCTACTGATGGAAATTGATTCAATGGGGACCATTGTTTCATAATGGGGGAGGACTGATTAAGGTGAATACTCTTCCACTGACTCATCATGATTCTCCATCTTGGCAGTTTTGTTATGATTTTTGGGTCCTAAACTTCCGAGGTCATTTTAAGGTCCTTATTGATGTCTTTTGGGGAATTCAGGGGCTTGAGTTTGTCTTTGCCACACCAAGGCCATGCCTGGTAGACCTGTACCTACAATGAAACAAGAAACCATAAAATCTAGGGTGGTTCTATCACCCTTCGTCCATATACATCAAATTCCAAACGAAAATTAATCTAGAAAATAAAATTTTACCATTTTTTCAAAAATTTCTAAACTAAGAATGAAATCAATATGGAAGTAGAGAAAAATGAAATATGAAATGCATATAAACTAATAAGATCAATTAAGATTCAAGTGCAAGGAAATAAAGATGACTTACCTACTTACCTGGGGCCTTGGGGCCCCGAAGATCAGGCGATAGATGATGTTAGGTGAAGTAATACAACCAGTGGAACCCGTTCATCATCTCATCAAAGTATCTCCCCCTATGCTTAATCATGTGAAACAACAAAGATAAGTCTAGCACAAAATGATCATGAGCATATATATATAATAAATTGTAAAAAGAAACTCATGGAGAGGGGTTGGAGGGAGAAAATCCTGTTGGAAATAGAAACCATCAGTCTGATCATCGAATGAATCCTTCTTGAAGTGATAGACGCAAGATCAATAAACCAATATCTGAAGAGGACTATTGTATATAGATGATATTTCATCTTCATTCACGCACAAAGATCCACTTCTTGTTGAATATTGAGAGGAGATGAGAGATCTGAAGAAGACTGCAGGGATTCTCAGAGAAGATATGTGGTAAGAGACAACCTCAGGTCTAAAGAAATAAAAATGCAGCCTCTTTGTCTATGAATAGCTGTAGAAATCCTCAATATGAAAATAATTCCTCTTTGTAGAGTGAACCTATGATCACTCTGGGATGGCCATGTCCTTGTGTTCATCTGAAATTGAGGATGGAGATGGCTGAAAATCCTCATAGAACAAGTCTGCATCCCCAAAAAGATATGCATCACAAGTCCCAAGGGAAGATTGAAATTCATCCTGAAAATACTGCGACCGGTCATCCTTGAATGGATGGAACAAATTTGTAACCATATCATCATCAAGTTGGCACATATATGGACCAACCAACTGTAAACATAAATCCTTTGAATAAATGTTTTTTGTATCCTTTATCCGAGAGGTGCCTTCAATGTCGTAGATAGGATCTCCATAAAAAATGAAACAACCCAAATCCCATATGCGTCTCCTAGTCTGTATGAAAGTGTCTATATGCTCATCAACCATATCTAAAGGTTCTTTCAGAAGACCATTAGCATAAATGATCATCTCTTTGTCTTCGTGTGCAGGAGAAGTATAGGCATGGACGTCTTCAATAGGCTCCTCAAATTCATCACCGAGGCTAGTTGCTTCTTCAACTTCATGAACAAGAAGAGAGAATGGTTGGACAACCTCAACTACATCAGGCACGAGCAAAGATAATGATGCCTAAACATGTTTCACTTCATCGAGATTTTTTTTCTCTTCATGGGCATGCTCCTCCATTGCCTCTTCATCACATGAGGCTTGATTCTTAATGCAGAGTTCTTCATTTTCTTTTTTTCAAAAAGACCCATCGTATCCAAGGGATCCTCTAATACTTCTTCACTTCAAAAGTCATGGAATAAAGTGTCATCAATATATTCAAAATGATTACAACTCATCATGTTCTCTTCTTCATGTGTAGGAGGGACAAAGGCCTGGATGTCTTCATCAAGTGGAAGGGAAGATATGAGCACTTCTTCTTCACCAAATATCTCATCTGAATCTTCATCGAGATCTTCTTGGTAACTTTCTTCATATGTTTGTTCTTTGAGTTCTTCTTCATTTTCAAGGGCTAGTTATTTGGCAGGAAATAACTCTTTTATATTATTCATCATTTCTTTAACAACTTTATTGGAATCCTTTTCCTTTTCCATCTGTCAAAGTTCCATCGTTGAGGCATAACAAGTTCTGGATGAGGGTTCATCCCATGGTGCCATAATTCCATTGAATGAAAATACACCTCAATGGATTCGCCAGAGGAGACCAAGGCTCATCAAAGGATGGAAAGGGGGAAACAAGGAAAGGTGGGTTCTAGGAAGGTGGGGTCACCAAGTAAGCTTCAAGATGAGATTATGAAGGGTGGAAAATGGAATGTTCTTCAATGGAGTCATGAGGCAAGCTAAGGCTAAGGGATTTGGGATCAAAGCTTTCTAAAGTGTCATTAGGGTTCGAAAGAGGATTCAAAATCCTCCCCGACAATGGAACCAAAATGTTATCTCACAACTTGTAGTTTGGGAAAATCCCAACCCAACCACCAAGTGGTGACAACTAAGGGACGTTATACCCACTGTCACCTCGATATAGGTCTCGCGCTTCAAGGGTGACTAGGTCAATCTAGGGAGGTGATCCCAGTGACCCTGGGGGATTGATACAGATGGAAGGGAAGGAAGAGAGGTGTACCCCTAAAGGTCAACGATGGAAGATAAAAGTGGCTTTGATTATTTGTCTCCATGTGGTTTAAGGTTTCCAAGTCTTTGGATACCTGCAAAAGTGTTTGTACCGGCCCGAGACACAAGAAAATCCACACTTACATATAGTATGTTAGGTGGAAAATCAAGTTCATATTGTTTTCCCTAATTTCAGAAACAATCAATGATATATATCAACATATAAAAGATAATAAGGGCTGCAAAATAAGTGCTAAAAGTCTAGTTGAGTAAGCAAGAGACAAGCTAGTAAAGACTAGTTCAACTCAAGAATGAAAGAGAAAGACTTTAGCATAAAAGCAAGATTGTTACAACAAGTTTACTGCAGTGATATTTATAAGCCTTATGGCTGTAACAAACTTTTTATTACAGCAAGAGATTTAACCACTAAAACTTGCTCAAAACTTTCCAAAAGATGTGTTGTACTTAGTAGATTATGTGGGCAGATTTTAGGCAATTTTCAACGGTTAAATTAGGAGTTATTGAAGAGTTTGGTTAGGGTTTTCTGCAGCCATAATGGATGTAGGTTAAATTTGTAAGAGCAGCAAGAAATACTTGGATAAATGAGATTTCCTAGTGGCTCAACCAAGCATTTATAGCATAGATTTGATTCCACTAGGAACAATTTCAAAATCACAAAATTTCACGTTTCCCAAAGAAACAATTTAATATCTCCAATGAAAATATGAAATGATTAGTGCCTCACGATTGGGTTATGGGGTCAAAGAATAAAATGACTAGGCTAATCCCTTGGGGGTGTACACCCTTCTAATTCCCAAGAATAGCTAAATCAACAACTAGGAGATGTCAAGAGGGTGTAAGCCCTTTTACTTCTCTTGGAAAAACATTGAGCAATATTATGAATTCGAATGCAGCCTTGGATGTATGTGTTTGATCCACAAGGAACCTGGGGGTGTAAGCCCTTTTTATTCCTAGGGTTTGTAGACCAAACCAAATTTAAACTAGAGGGTATACTCCCTTGTATTCCTCCAAGTCACCTTGTGATAAATAACCTTTCTCAAAGCAAGTAAATGGACCTTGGGGAGGGCGTATGCCCTTATACTCCTCCAAGGGTTTAACCAAGAAAAATTATGGAAGAAAGCAAGAATAAAAGACAACAAATTCAGATTTCCCTTACCAATTCCACAGTAGATGCAATATCAAACCCTAAGTGACCAAGAATATTCCACCAACAAGCAAGAGATAGATCCTCCAAGTGTAGCGCACAACTTCAATCCACCAATAGCAAGATAAACCATGACAAATAGGAAGAGAGAGATGAAATGTTCCAAAGGTAGCAAAAATTTCAGCCAAGTACCTCTCCAAAATGGGAGAGTTATGATTTAAAATGAGACAATTTCATGATCTCTATTTATACAAAATGTCTATCACATAGTTTTCTCACATAATTTAGGGTAAACCACAAGAAAATGGTTCAACATACCTAATCTTTCCCCTTTACAAAATAACATTAAACAATTCACTCTAAAATTTACTTTTTGCACAAATGAAACCTTAAAACCAGAGGATGTCTCCCCTTTAGGGGACGTTTTTAGCACTTTGAAGAAGTCGTTGGGGTAGTAGGTGCATGGCTAGGCCTCCAAAGGCCACTTGTCACTCATCCAAGTCCTCTCTTGATGGTATTCAAGCCTTCTTCCTTCAAAATGTGCCACATTTAATTGAACAACATCTTCACCACCAAACCCTAGCCCTTTTAGGTGACGTCAAGCTTCCAAGGAGACATTTTACCTCTCCTAGGAAATTTGTTTGGCATGTTGGGCTAGATTATGTCTTCCAAGTCATCTTCCAGGCCTCCAAAGTCAATTATTTGTGATCTGACATGTGGGCCCTTGGTATCCAACCTGTGGGATTGAAGCCCCAAGCAAGCCCAAGCTAGGCTTGTTCTTCCAAAACTGTCCACCAACTAGGTTGTGAAAAGAAAAATAAGCATGCCCTTCAAAGATCTCAAGTCAAAATATCATGGCAAGTAAATCAAATCAATAAATGAGCCAACTAAGCATGTGCATCAAGGATTACCCGATCAAACAAGTAAGTGCTCAAAGATATTATGCAACTTGTAAAGCTTGGGTATGGGAGGGTTGACGAAGTGTCCTATTGGGTAGAT
>JZKD02S1674331.1:393249-418382 GCA_000966675.3 Picea glauca | reverse complement strand
AGCTTCCTTCACATATTCCAAAATTTGAAGGCAATACTGGTGACGATCATGGTGATCATGTCACTACTTTTGATATTTGGTGCTCTTCTAATTCCCTTAATGAAAATTCTATTCATTTAATATTGTTTCAACGCACCCTCATGGGGGGTGCAGTGAAATGGTACATAGAGATATCAGGGGGGATGTACAGAACTTTTAATCAGATGGTTTTGGTCTTCCTCAACCACTCCCAATTGTCGGTTCGTTACGATGTTTGTATAGAAATTATGTCGGCCTTCCGCCAGGACAAAGAAACCCATATCTCGGATCACATAAAAGAGTGGCGTAGATGGAAGAGGTTGATCAAAGCCTACATACCACCAGAGTTCCTTTTGGAATGGTTCCTTAAGTCTTTACATACTTACATTTTGAAGGATGTTTCGACATCTAGAGTTACATCTAAGGAAGAAGAAATTCTTAAATCCCAACAGTTAGATCTTATATATGATCATTATGGGATGTTATACAAAACTCTTCCAGAGGCATCGAGGTCAAGCTACGACCCTAGACAAAACATCGGGCCTCATGCCGATGGTATTGTAGGCTCCACATATGTGAAATCTGTAGACTTGGTGAAAAGCCAGTTGAAAGTGTTGTCTCTAAGCCAGTCTATAGGAGGGAAAGATTCATCTATGTCCTCTACTCGCACTCAGTCAGCGGATGTACATTATGTGCAATCCTTGACCAACTTGAATGGTAACCAACAACCAGGAGGGAATAAAAGAAAAGGACGTGGTAAAAATCGTAAGGGTGGGAGGAATAATAATAATAAAACCAAGGACAACATTAATAATGAGAAGTCAAATAATAATGTTGGTGAGGTCAAGAAAGAAATGAGAAAGGTGAAGTTTCCTTGCAATCTTTGTACAAACGATCACCTTACCCACTTGTGCCCCAAACTTGCAGAAGGTGTGAGGCTTTTATCTCTACTGCTTGTTGTGTTGACTAATCCTTTTCCACATAATTAGCACATGGACACAAGCTCCTTGAGTAATGGAAATGCGGCGAGTGGAAATCGAAACCCACCGGTGCAAGACGGTGAACATCTATGCATCAATATGGTCAAGTCTCAGTTTAATGTAGCCACTCATTCTTGCAATTACAGTTCTTCACAAATTGTACCTAGTCTGGAGTGTCCCCCTCCTCTGAAGATGCCTTTACATATATAAAAACTAAATCCTTTGCCTCATATTCCAAAAGGAGTACTCAAGTGCTCTACCCAAAACCCTAATGTTAGAGCCACCCAGAATTACTCTATTGTTGAGGATCTAGGTCAAACCCCTTGCTTAATGTCGGCTCTGGAAGTACTCTATATGTGTCCTTCACAGACGAATTCCTTGTTATCTGTGTTAGGATATCTAGACGCCTGTGGGTCTAAGGTTATGAAGTTTGACATCACAGATGTGAAGCCTCACTTGCCTTACCATGTGGCATTCCAAATCTACGTGGATTACTCAAAGTATACCATCAAACGTATTGTTATCGATGATGGCACTCCAACATGCATGATGTCCTTAACCTGTTGGAAAGTCATTGGCTCTCTGACCCTCTCTCAATCTCCGACCATGTTGACCATGTTTGACGATCGTTCTTTTCATCCCCACAGTAGTATTCATGCCTTCCTGGTTCAGTTAGGTGGGAAGACTGTGGAGGTGGATGTCGAGGTGGTTGATGCACCCCTTGACTATAACTTGTTACTAGGACATAACTGGACTTATGTTATGACTACAATTGTATCGTTCATCTTCCTTACTCTATGCTTTCCTCACGATGGGAAGATTGTGACGATCAACCAGTTGTCCTTTGCGTATGCTAGACCCAATGCATCAGTTGGGTCGTCGATCCCCATTATTGACAATTCTCAGCCAACAACTAACAATATTGGTCTCAGAATGTATTCATCCCTTGTGGGTACCTTTGATTTCGTGGCACCAATTCATCATATCTATGCCATGTCCAGTAGGTTTGCTTCTTCAATGAGGTTCGTTCCTTTTTGCACTTCGTATTTTAATGATCCTTGGACCCTACCTTCCTCGACTACGTATTGTGAAGGTCAGTCACATACTGGAATGGCTATGCCATTGTCGGTAGCAGAGATAGTGTATCAAGTTTTTCTTGACTCTTATGTCGACCCAAACCTTGTCGCCTCATGGATAGACGAGGAGGATCATGTTCTTAAGCCCGTATGGGCCACTTCATCATCTTTCTCACATCACTGCCTCGTTGATACTTTACCCTCGTATGAAGAAATCGTAGAAACCATGAATGGTTCTGATAGGCCATGGGATGATATGCACCATCGCTCTTATTTCCTCCCAGAACTTGCTAGAATTGAACAATATGATTTTAGATATACCTTGAGTGAGATATTCAGTCATGTCGTAGTTCCACTTTGTTGAAATATTGTAATTGCAAAGAGTATTATATTTATTATTGAGTTATTATTCATTAGATCAATCTCGTTTTGTGGATTGATCATATCAGGCATTGTAATTGACCAAATCCCCTTTTGTGAATTGGTCAAACCCTAAATATATTATACAAATTGAGAAGTCGGCCCCTAGGCTAATTAAAGTGGTTTTAACCACTAAGAAGACAAGTCAACTTTGCCTAGTGAAGAGACATTTTTCCAACACCTTCCAGTTTGTATAAATAAAGGAAGCCAATGCCTCATTTGATCACTCACTCATTCGCTCAATCAGTGCGCAAGTTTGGTAGCTACAGTTAGGAGAAGAAGGAAGAGAGAGGTGCATTGCTCAGTGGAGGTTATTCTCTATTGTTTCGTTTATTGTCTTGGCATTGTATTTGCTATCTATATTAAGGAAGTTTTTGTTGGGTTTTCTCCCCCGTGAGGGTTTCCAAAGATAATTATTGTGTATCTTGTGATTGTGTTTCTCTTAATGATCCTACTATGCTATTGTTATCTAGTAAATTGAAAAGAAACCAAATAATAGCTCAAATTTAACATGGTATCAGAGCTAAGCTGAAGAGAGCATCTTTCATTGGATAAAGAAAAACGTCATTGTTGTCGTACAAGAAAATTAGGGATATTTATTGAAGAGGAATTTCAACCTAAAAATCATCTAGAAAAGTGTGCCCTAGCCTAGGGAACTCTTTGGCACCTTCAACGCACTTTTTCAGTGGATAGAACTCCTGGAAAGTGAAACCCTAGTTTTCAATGGTACTAGAAAACCAGAAGTACCAGAAACCAAAAGTACTAGAAAACCAGGAAATCAGAACCAGTACAAGAAGTACCAGTCTAGAATTTTGTTGATCATGTTTGAAGGGGTAAATTTTGGATTTTCAGAAATCTGAATGCACCAGATTACTCACCTCAATTCAAAGCATCTAGCCCTTGGATCATAATTTCAAAATTTGAAGTTTGAAACATTAGGGTTTCCTGATAAAACCCTAAGTTGCAGTTGTAGTATCAATTGCAGTTGCAATATCAATTGCAGTTGCAGTATCAGTTGAAGTATCAGTTGCAGTACTAGTTGTAGTCACCCTTGAAGTTTTTAAGAGTTGGTAATTATTACCATTGCTACCATATGGTGCCACTACCTGCAAATACTATCAGAGGTATGTATTCACATATGTTTAAATTGTTAATCTTTAAAAGGTATTTGCAGGACAAGGGATCGCTTACCATAGATCCAGAAGGATCTCAAGATCCAACACATTCAGAGGAATAATGCAACCCAAGTTTGATTATTCTGATATGCATCTATTTGATATGACATTATTTTGATCTAGGTTGCATGTTGAAGCTATGACCATCATACTAACCTTTGGTCAAAATTAAAGTCAAGGTATTAGATGGATTAAAGTTGAGATCATAGAGTTTATTTTCTAACCCAACCTTTTGTCAAGATAGAATATTGTCTTAGTACAAAAGATAGGTTGAAGAAATCACTTGTCATCTTGAGTGAAGGATACTTGGAAGAAAAACAACACACTCACTCTTGAAGACAAGACTCCAGGTTCTAGGTTTGATTAATTAAGTTGATAAGATTCAAAGTTGCACATGACAAAGTTGATAACTACCCAATTACAAGTAAACACTATTGTTGAGGTAGCAGTCTTTGAAAAGTATTATACTTGGTAGCATGCAAGAATATTGAGATAAATGCTTAATTTAATCATTTACCAGATACAACTAACATCTCCTCTAGGAGAAACTTCTTGTGTTGATTCCANTGCAGTGAAATGGTACATAGAGATATCAGGGGGGATGTACAGAACTTTTAATCAGATGGTTTTGGTCTTCCTCAACCACTCCCAATTGTCGGTTCGTTACGATGTTTGTATAGAAATTATGTCGGCCTTCCGCCAGGACAAAGAAACCCATATCTCGGATCACATAAAAGAGTGGCGTAGATGGAAGAGGTTGATCAAAGCCTACATACCACCAGAGTTCCTTTTGGAATGGTTCCTTAAGTCTTTACATACTTACATTTTGAAGGATGTTTCGACATCTAGAGTTACATCTAAGGAAGAAGAAATTCTTAAATCCCAACAGTTAGATCTTATATATGATCATTATGGGATGTTATACAAAACTCTTCCAGAGGCATCGAGGTCAAGCTACGACCCTAGACAAAACATCGGGCCTCATGCCGATGGTATTGTAGGCTCCACATATGTGAAATCTGTAGACTTGGTGAAAAGCCAGTTGAAAGTGTTGTCTCTAAGCCAGTCTATAGGAGGGAAAGATTCATCTATGTCCTCTACTCGCACTCAGTCAGCGGATGTACATTATGTGCAATCCTTGACCAACTTGAATGGTAACCAACAACCAGGAGGGAATAAAAGAAAAGGACGTGGTAAAAATCGTAAGGGTGGGAGGAATAATAATAATAAAACCAAGGACAACATTAATAATGAGAAGTCAAATAATAATGTTGGTGAGGTCAAGAAAGAAATGAGAAAGGTGAAGTTTCCTTGCAATCTTTGTACAAACGATCACCTTACCCACTTGTGCCCCAAACTTGCAGAAGGTGTGAGGCTTTTATCTCTACTGCTTGTTGTGTTGACTAATCCTTTTCCACATAATTAGCACATGGACACAAGCTCCTTGAGTAATGGAAATGCGGCGAGTGGAAATCGAAACCCACCGGTGCAAGACGGTGAACATCTATGCATCAATATGGTCAAGTCTCAGTTTAATGTAGCCACTCATTCTTGCAATTACAGTTCTTCACAAATTGTACCTAGTCTGGAGTGTCCCCCTCCTCTGAAGATGCCTTTACATATATAAAAACTAAATCCTTTGCCTCATATTCCAAAAGGAGTACTCAAGTGCTCTACCCAAAACCCTAATGTTAGAGCCACCCAGAATTACTCTATTGTTGAGGATCTAGGTCAAACCCCTTGCTTAATGTCGGCTCTGGAAGTACTCTATATGTGTCCTTCACAGACGAATTCCTTGTTATCTGTGTTAGGATATCTAGACGCCTGTGGGTCTAAGGTTATGAAGTTTGACATCACAGATGTGAAGCCTCACTTGCCTTACCATGTGGCATTCCAAATCTACGTGGATTACTCAAAGTATACCATCAAACGTATTGTTATCGATGATGGCACTCCAACATGCATGATGTCCTTAACCTGTTGGAAAGTCATTGGCTCTCTGACCCTCTCTCAATCTCCGACCATGTTGACCATGTTTGACGATCGTTCTTTTCATCCCCACAGTAGTATTCATGCCTTCCTGGTTCAGTTAGGTGGGAAGACTGTGGAGGTGGATGTCGAGGTGGTTGATGCACCCCTTGACTATAACTTGTTACTAGGACATAACTGGACTTATGTTATGACTACAATTGTATCGTTCATCTTCCTTACTCTATGCTTTCCTCACGATGGGAAGATTGTGACGATCAACCAGTTGTCCTTTGCGTATGCTAGACCCAATGCATCAGTTGGGTCGTCGATCCCCATTATTGACAATTCTCAGCCAACAACTAACAATATTGGTCTCAGAATGTATTCATCCCTTGTGGGTACCTTTGATTTCGTGGCACCAATTCATCATATCTATGCCATGTCCAGTAGGTTTGCTTCTTCAATGAGGTTCGTTCCTTTTTGCACTTCGTATTTTAATGATCCTTGGACCCTACCTTCCTCGACTACGTATTGTGAAGGTCAGTCACATACTGGAATGGCTATGCCATTGTCGGTAGCAGAGATAGTGTATCAAGTTTTTCTTGACTCTTATGTCGACCCAAACCTTGTCGCCTCATGGATAGACGAGGAGGATCATGTTCTTAAGCCCGTATGGGCCACTTCATCATCTTTCTCACATCACTGCCTCGTTGATACTTTACCCTCGTATGAAGAAATCGTAGAAACCATGAATGGTTCTGATAGGCCATGGGATGATATGCACCATCGCTCTTATTTCCTCCCAGAACTTGCTAGAATTGAACAATATGATTTTAGATATACCTTGAGTGAGATATTCAGTCATGTCGTAGTTCCACTTTGTTGAAATATTGTAATTGCAAAGAGTATTATATTTATTATTGAGTTATTATTCATTAGATCAATCTCGTTTTGTGGATTGATCATATCAGGCATTGTAATTGACCAAATCCCCTTTTGTGAATTGGTCAAACCCTAAATATATTATACAAATTGAGAAGTCGGCCCCTAGGCTAATTAAAGTGGTTTTAACCACTAAGAAGACAAGTCAACTTTGCCTAGTGAAGAGACATTTTTCCAACACCTTCCAGTTTGTATAAATAAAGGAAGCCAATGCCTCATTTGATCACTCACTCATTCGCTCAATCAGTGCGCAAGTTTGGTAGCTACAGTTAGGAGAAGAAGGAAGAGAGAGGTGCATTGCTCAGTGGAGGTTATTCTCTATTGTTTCGTTTATTGTCTTGGCATTGTATTTGCTATCTATATTAAGGAAGTTTTTGTTGGGTTTTCTCCCCCGTGAGGGTTTCCAAAGATAATTATTGTGTATCTTGTGATTGTGTTTCTCTTAATGATCCTACTATGCTATTGTTATCTAGTAAATTGAAAAGAAACCAAATAATAGCTCAAATTTAACATGGTATCAGAGCTAAGCTGAAGAGAGCATCTTTCATTGGATAAAGAAAAACGTCATTGTTGTCGTACAAGAAAATTAGGGATATTTATTGAAGAGGAATTTCAACCTAAAAATCATCTAGAAAAGTGTGCCCTAGCCTAGGGAACTCTTTGGCACCTTCAACGCACTTTTTCAGTGGATAGAACTCCTGGAAAGTGAAACCCTAGTTTTCAATGGTACTAGAAAACCAGAAGTACCAGAAACCAAAAGTACTAGAAAACCAGGAAATCAGAACCAGTACAAGAAGTACCAGTCTAGAATTTTGTTGATCATGTTTGAAGGGGTAAAATTTGGATTTTCAGAAATCTGAATGCACCAGCTTACTCACCTCAATTCAAAGCATCTAGCCCATGGATCATAATTTCAAAATTTGAAGTTTGAAACATTAGGGTTTCCTGATAAAACCCTAAGTTGCAGTTGTAGTATCAATTGCAGTTGCAATATCAATTGCAGTTGCAGTATTAGTTGAAGTATCAGTTGCAGTACTAGTTGTAGTCACCCTTGAAGTTTTTAAGAGTTGGTAATTATTACCATTGCTACCATATGGTGCCACTACCTACAAATACTATCAGAGGTATGTATTCACATATGTTTAAATTGTTAATCTTTAAAAGGTATTTGCAGGACAAGGGATCGCTTACCATAGATCCAGAAGGATCTCAAGATCCAACACATTCAGAGGAATAATGCAACCCAAGTTTGATTATTCTGATATGCATCTATTTGATATGACATTATTTTGATCTAGGTTGCATGTTGAAGCTATGACCATCATACTAACCTTTGGTCAAAATTAAAATCAAGGTATTAGATGGATTAAAGTTGAGATCATAGAGTTTATTTTCTAACCCAACCTTTTGTCAAGATAGAATATTGTCTTAGTACAAAATATAGGTTGAAGAAATCACTTGTCATCTTGAGTGAAGGATACTTGGAAGAAAAACAACACACTCACTCTTGAAGACAATACTCCAGGTTCTAGGTTTGATTAATTAAGTTGATAAGATTCAAAGTTGCACATGACAAAGTTGATAACTACCCAATTACAAGTAAACACTATTGTTGAGGTAGCAGTATTTGAAAAGTATTATACTTGGTAGCATGCAAGAATATTGAGATAAATGCTTAATTTAATCATTTACCAGATACAACTAACATCTCCTCTAGGAGAAACTTCTTGTGTTGATTCCAGGTTACCTTGGATGAATGTTTGATCACAACACTAGAAGAGTGTTGATCTCATTTCGTATTGTATTTCTTACTTTTGATCCTTGTTTTAGACATGTCACAATTGAAATCTCTAAAGGAGCTACTATGACGATTGTTCGTGCTATTGTTTTATTTACTATTATCAAAAGAGTATTATTCTTGCTTGTTGTTTTGTTGATCTTGTTTCAGGTCATAGGTGATAACCCTGAGGAAGCTATAGTGAAGGTTACAGAAGGCAACATATTAGATGAGGCATGAAGCAGACTTTGTACATAACCCTATACATTCATGTACCAAAGAAGATGAAGAAGAAGCTATCTTTTGAAATACAGAGTATCTCATATGGAGATTGATTGTAAGGAGCAGAAGGTTCCAAAGATGACCGAACTTTAGAACAAGAACTCACAGTAGACTTGTTCAAAGGATAATGAATCCACCTTGATGAGAAGCAGAACTTGTTTGAAGTCTAAATCAACTTTTCATATTTAGACTTGGTATTCAACATTAAGTATACCATGTAAGAGATGATGAAGTCTCAGTAGACTCAGAAGAAATCGAGAGTAATCCTGATCTCAGAAAGGATCAGATGAAGAGACAAATTCCAGGACTGGGAGACAGATGCCATGAGAAGACTATATCATAGCTTTAGAAACTCCTAAGAGATATGAAATCTCCTGGGAAGATTCCCTTATTTCAGTGATAGAGAAGGAAGCCAATCAAAAAGACTAGGATATGGATTCTTCCATGAGACTAGAAGAGAAGTCAGTATTGACTTCTGAGATTGATTTAAATAGATCAAGCATGTTGCAGATGTACAAATCCTGATGAGACACTTACTCCAGTGATTGAAGAAATAGTTCCAGTATTTATGAAGACAACCAGAACAACCATGATTCATATATAGTATGAGATGCAAGGGGATAAATCCCCATATTTAAAATTGAGTGGCAGTTAGTGCATTACATTAGTTGGGTCATGTAGACATGACTACAATAAAATATAGAGTTACCTCCATGAAATAAGAAGATCTACCTTAAATATCAACTATTGAGCCACTCTCAGTCTCGGATGAAGTTGTTTCCATGATGGAGTAGAGGAGTTAATCCGATATTTCACCAGTCACAGTGACAATGGATCAACCATTCTCAGCTTCATAGCAATTGCAGGTGTAGAGTCCCAATTCCATAAGGAAAAGTTGCAGAAAGAGGAGAGGACATACTCTCAGGTAGTGAGACAGATAGTGCTTTGCAGAAAGTACATGACTATGCAGATTGAGTTGTAGCTGAAAAAGTGTACCAAATTGTTACAAAGTGATGCAAAAATTTGATTTGAAGTTGAAGACAAAAAGACTCAGGTATGCAGGTTGAAGAAGGCTTTGTACAAGTTGAAGCAAGCTCCTAGAGCTTGATATGTCCGAATTGACAATTTCCTGAAGAGCTTGGGATTTACCAATAGTAAAGTTGATTCTAACCTTTACCTCAAGGTTATGAATGATGAGTCAGTGATGTTACTACTATATGTAGATGTTGTATTCTTGACAAGATGAAGAAAATATCATCACATATTGTAGAAGAAGCTCACTACATAGTTTTATGAAAGACCTAATGATTTATCTCTTAGATCTTGAAGTTTGGAAGAGCCCAGAAAAGATCTTCCTTAACCAAGGGAAGTATGCAGTTGAAATGATGAAGAGATTTAACATGTTGGAATGTAAATCCATGTAGACACCCATGGAAATGAAGTTGAATCTCCTAGTAGATACCTCATCAGAATTGGTTGATGCTACTTTGTACAGACAAATTATTGGTTCGTTGATGTATCTGACGAATACCGGGTCAAATATATGTTTTGTTGTGAACACCTTGAGTCAATATCTGGTAGATCCCAGACATGTTTACCTTGTTGTTGCAAAACATGTGATGAGATACCTTAAGGGTGCGTTGGAATTTGGTCTATGTTATACTAGAGATCATGACTTTAGATTGCATGTATATATTGATTCAGATTGAGCTGGAAGTGTTTCTGATAGAAAGGGAACTTCAGGATGTTGTTTCAGTCTAGGGTCATCCATGATCTCATGGTAGATTAGAAAGCAATTAAGCATTGCTCTCGGCACGACAGAAGCATAATACATCGTTGCATGTTCTGCCAGTTGTGAAGCCATATGGATTTGGAAGTTGGTGACAGGTCTATTCGATATGGATATGGAAGCAATCGTGATCCTATGTGATAACCAGAGTTGCATAAAGATGACATAGAACCATGTGTTCCATGAAAATTCAAAACACATAGAGATCTGATATCATTACATTTGTGATATAGTGCAGAGAGGATCCATAAAGATCTAGTATGTTAGCACGGATGAACAAGTTGCAGATGTGTTGACCAATCCTCTATCTCATGTAAAGTGTGACCACTTTCGAGATAAACTTGGTGTAGTCTGAAAGGACCTCGCTCGAAAGGGGGAGTAGTGTTGTGATGCCAACCTAGTGATGAATATTTCCAACTTCGTCTTGATGTTGTTGTGATTCTAGCCTAGTGCTGAATATTTCCAACTTCGTGTTGATGTTGTTGTGATGCCAGCATAGTGCTGAAGATTTCCATCTTTGTGTTGATGTTGTTGATGCCAACCTTGAGTTGAATATTTCCATCTTCGTGTTGATGTTGTTGATGCCAGCCTCGTGTTGAATATTTCCATCTTCATGTTGATGTTGTTGATGCCAGCCTCATGCTGAATATTTCCAGCTTCATGTTGATGTTGTTAATGCCAACCTCGTGTTGATGTTGTTGATGCCAGCCTCGTGCTGAATATTTCCATCTTCATGCTGATGTTGTTGTGATGTCAACCTCACGCTGAAGATTTCCAGCTTCGTGCTAATGTTGTTGAGATGTCAGCCTCGTGCTGAAGATTTCCAGCTTCGTGCTGAATATTTCCAGCTTCGTGTTGATGTTGTTGAGTTGCCAACTTCATGCTAAATATTTCCATCCTAGTGTTGATGTTGATGATGTTCCAGCACTCATGTTGTGATACTGTTGTTGTTGATGTTGTATGAGCCTTGTGATGTTATTGATGATGATGATGTATTAGTGTTATATTAATCCATGTTGATGTAGATGATGATGATGCCACTTCATCTTCTTGTTGAAGATGATGATGATGATGCCACTTCAGCTTCTTATTGAAGATGATGATGATGATGTTATTTCATCTTTCAAGCTAAAGATGTTGAATACATTACTTTAGCCTCATGCTAAAGATGATGATGATGTTACTTTAGCCTCATGTTGATGAGGATGATGATGTTACTCCAGCTCCATGATGTGAACGATGATGATGAGAAAAACTCCTGATGATTTATAGATATGCCAGTCATTGTTCCAGATGTTGTTGATGTCACTACCCTCTCTCTCTCCTGATCATGTTGTAGAATACCCTTCTTGTTAAGGGGGAGTTTTGAAATATTGTAACTGGAAAGAGTATTCTATTTATTATTGAGTTATTATTCATTAGATCAATCCCCTTTGTGGATTGATCATGTCGGGCATTATAATTGACCAAATCCCCTTTTGTGGATTGGTCAAACCCTAAATATATTATGCAAATTGAGAAGTCGGCCCCCAAGATAATTAAAGTGGTTTTAACCACTAAGAAGACAAATCGGCTCTGCCCAATGAAGAGACACCTTTCCAACACCTGCTAGTTTGTATAAATAAAGGAAGCCAGCGCCTCATTTGATCACTCACTCATTCGTTCAATCAGTGCGCAAGTTTGGTAGCTGCAATTGGGAGAAGGAGGAAGAGAGAGGTGCATTGCTCAGTGGAGGATATTCTCTAGTGTTTGGTTTATTGTCTTGGCATCGTATTGGTTATCTATATTAAGGAATTTTTTGTTGGTTTTTCTCCCCCATGAGAGTTTCCCAGGATAAATGTTGTGTATATTTTGATTGTGTTTCTCTCAGTGATCCTACCTATGCTATTGTTATCTAGTAAATTGAAAAGAAACCTAATAATTGCTCAAAACATAACACACTTGATACGCACAACATTTATTCTGAAGGAAACATGGTGAGTATCTCTTCTACCGTCACGATCGATATATGTCATATTCTTGGTAACATTGAAAATGTATATATCGGTGTGGATTAGTCGCTGAAAGAAATTACAATCTACACTGAGCTCTTCAAAGAATTTTGCAATGTATTTGCTTGGTCATATGAAGAGATGCCAGGAATCAACCCTCAAATTGTCGAACATGAGAATAAAACCTACCTGGATGCTAAACCTGTTAGACAATGACTTAGACTTGTCAATCCTAGGAAGGCCCTTGCGGTTAAGGCAGAGATGGAGAAATTGTTTAATGTTGGATTTATCTACCTGGTTCCCTTGACTAAATGGGTATCCAATCTCGTTCATGTGAATAAGAAGTAAGGAACCATCCGTGTATGCATGGATTTTCGAGACCTGAATAAGTCATGTCCTAAAGATAGCTTCCTGACACCCTTCATTGATCAAATTCTTGATGAGTGCAAGAAGCGAGATTTTTTCTTTTATGGGTGAATTTTCAGGATACAACCAAATTCATATTAAGCTTGAGGATCAACATAAGACGAAATTTATTTGTCCTTGGGGTACTTTCGCATACCGAAAAAATCCTTTTGGCCTTAAAAATGTCGGAGTGACCTTCCAACAAGCCATAACTAATCCATGTGGATCCAAAACTGCTCAAAAATACTCAAATGCTAAAAAGGAGGATCTAGGAATGACCCAGAAGTCTCAGAAGGGTCCCTATGCTTAGAAAAATGCTTGAAAATCAAAGTTCTCAGAATTGGATGAAACCAACGCCATTTCGTCCAGGTTGTTCTCCCGATTCTGGCCATATATTTATTTTCTCAAATGAAGCTCGTATGAAGAAGTTATGACACTCTGAAGTTTTTCGAAAACAGTGACAAAAAGTAAAAAAATCAACAGGTCGTACTGATGATGTCAGCAGTACAGACGCTGACATCAACATGACACATGGCAGCCTGAGAACGTGACATGTGGCAGGCCATACAGAGGATGACATCATTCATATGGACGATGATGTCAGCAAGACGGATGATGACGTCAGCATGACACGTTGCAGGTCATACAAGTGACACGTGGTAGGGTCGTACAGATGATGATGTTAGCATGGCACATGGCAGGGTCGTACGGATTATGACGTCATCAAGGCATGTGGCATCATCCAATGAGAGGCTAACACATGGCCCAATCAGAGGGTGCCACGTGTCCCCTTCTAGAAGCCCAGTAGTTGGCAGATTCAGCCAAATCTGGCGGATTTCTGCCAAATCTGGCAGTTACCGCCAAATCTGGAGAAGGTTCGCTAAATGTAGCGAACTAGTTAGCGGATCTGCTTATTTAGCTGGGCATGCAAACTGAGGCAGGGGAGGTTGGCATACGTTGCATTGGAATCTGTGCCAGGAAATGTCCCAGGTGACCTGCTCAGAAATAGGTCGACTTTATACTCAAAAGTTACAAAATTTCGAGAGGGTCCTGAATATTCTCTCTGTTTGTTCATCAGAGTAGTCGAACATCAAAGTTCCTTCAGAAGAGGAGTGGCACGCTTTTCGAGGCTGTACGGATCTGGCAAACAAAGACTGCATTGGAATTCATGCCAGGAGGTGTCCCAGGCGGCCTGCTCAGAAATAGGTTGACTTTATACTTAAAAGTTGTAGAATTGCGAGGGGATTTTAAATATGCTCTTTGTTTCGTCATCATAGTAGTTGAATAGAAAAGTGCCTCCAGAGCCCACTTGAGCGAGCCAAGCATACTCGAGTTTACAGTCAAAAGTTGTAGAATGACGTTTTTTAGCCACCTATGATGTATGTTTCTGCCTAGAATTGCAGATCTGAAAGTTGGTTTTTGAGAGTTCTTATGTAAACCTTTTCTTTGTAATTTTTAAGCATTTGAGATTAATTAAAGAGTGGTTGCACTGTTGGAGTGGACCCGAAGACGTAGCCAGGAAGTCTGGTGAACTCTGTTACCAAATCTTGTTCATAGATGGTTTGCTTACATGTTTATGTGCTCATATGCTTGATAGATATTCTTTAATTTTGCATTACAAAGATGGTTAACAGTTAAAAATTCACATGCAAATAATGGTTAAAAGATCTTGAATTTTAGATCAAGTAAAATTTTCAGATCAATGACCTTCGGGTTTCACGATCTCAAGCATATAGTCGAAGCTTATCTCAATGATCTCGCTGCTCATGCCCGCAAGAGAGTGGATCACTCTACCCACCTTTGGCTAGTTTTTGAAAGATGTCGCTATTACTGCATCTGTTTGAACCCTCATAAGTGCATCTTTTGCGTTAGGTCAGGTCATCTTCTAGGATTCTTAGTCTTTGATACTAGGATCATGGTGGATCTATTAAAGATTGAGGCAATACTTCAATTGCCTCCCTTGCACACTATTCGTTAGCTTCAAGGTTTACAGGGGAAAGATAACTTTTTATGTCGGTTTATAGTAAACTATGCCAATATTACTAAGGGTTTTATGTGTCTCTTAAAGAAGGACACTCCTTTTATATGGGATGAGCGAGCCTAGGAATACTTCNGAAAAAGTGTACCAAATTGTTACAAAGTGATGCAAAAATTTGATTTGAAGTTGAAGACAAAAAGACTCAGGTATGCAGGTTGAAGAAGGCTTTGTACAAGTTGAAGCAAGCTCCTAGAGCTTGATATGTCCGAATTGACAATTTCCTGAAGAGCTTGGGATTTACCAATAGTAAAGTTGATTCTAACCTTTACCTCAAGGTTATGAATGATGAGTCAGTGATGTTACTACTATATGTAGATGTTGTATTCTTGACAAGATGAAGAAAATATCATCACATATTGTAGAAGAAGCTCACTACATAGTTTTATGAAAGACCTAATGATTTATCTCTTAGATCTTGAAGTTTGGAAGAGCCCAGAAAAGATCTTCCTTAACCAAGGGAAGTATGCAGTTGAAATGATGAAGAGATTTAACATGTTGGAATGTAAATCCATGTAGACACCCATGGAAATGAAGTTGAATCTCCTAGTAGATACCTCATCAGAATTGGTTGATGCTACTTTGTACAGACAAATTATTGGTTCGTTGATGTATCTGACGAATACCGGGTCAAATATATGTTTTGTTGTGAACACCTTGAGTCAATATCTGGTAGATCCCAGACATGTTTACCTTGTTGTTGCAAAACATGTGATGAGATACCTTAAGGGTGCGTTGGAATTTGGTCTATGTTATACTAGAGATCATGACTTTAGATTGCATGTATATATTGATTCAGATTGAGCTGGAAGTGTTTCTGATAGAAAGGGAACTTCAGGATGTTGTTTCAGTCTAGGGTCATCCATGATCTCATGGTAGATTAGAAAGCAATTAAGCATTGCTCTCGGCACGACAGAAGCATAATACATCGTTGCATGTTCTGCCAGTTGTGAAGCCATATGGATTTGGAAGTTGGTGACAGGTCTATTCGATATGGATATGGAAGCAATCGTGATCCTATGTGATAACCAGAGTTGCATAAAGATGACATAGAACCATGTGTTCCATGAAAATTCAAAACACATAGAGATCTGATATCATTACATTTGTGATATAGTGCAGAGAGGATCCATAAAGATCTAGTATGTTAGCACGGATGAACAAGTTGCAGATGTGTTGACCAATCCTCTATCTCATGTAAAGTGTGACCACTTTCGAGATAAACTTGGTGTAGTCTGAAAGGACCTCGCTCGAAAGGGGGAGTAGTGTTGTGATGCCAACCTAGTGATGAATATTTCCAACTTCGTCTTGATGTTGTTGTGATTCTAGCCTAGTGCTGAATATTTCCAACTTCGTGTTGATGTTGTTGTGATGCCAGCATAGTGCTGAAGATTTCCATCTTTGTGTTGATGTTGTTGATGCCAACCTTGAGTTGAATATTTCCATCTTCGTGTTGATGTTGTTGATGCCAGCCTCGTGTTGAATATTTCCATCTTCATGTTGATGTTGTTGATGCCAGCCTCATGCTGAATATTTCCAGCTTCATGTTGATGTTGTTAATGCCAACCTCGTGTTGATGTTGTTGATGCCAGCCTCGTGCTGAATATTTCCATCTTCATGCTGATGTTGTTGTGATGTCAACCTCACGCTGAAGATTTCCAGCTTCGTGCTAATGTTGTTGAGATGTCAGCCTCGTGCTGAAGATTTCCAGCTTCGTGCTGAATATTTCCAGCTTCGTGTTGATGTTGTTGAGTTGCCAACTTCATGCTAAATATTTCCATCCTAGTGTTGATGTTGATGATGTTCCAGCACTCATGTTGTGATACTGTTGTTGTTGATGTTGTATGAGCCTTGTGATGTTATTGATGATGATGATGTATTAGTGTTATATTAATCCATGTTGATGTAGATGATGATGATGCCACTTCATCTTCTTGTTGAAGATGATGATGATGATGCCACTTCAGCTTCTTATTGAAGATGATGATGATGATGTTATTTCATCTTTCAAGCTAAAGATGTTGAATACATTACTTTAGCCTCATGCTAAAGATGATGATGATGTTACTTTAGCCTCATGTTGATGAGGATGATGATGTTACTCCAGCTCCATGATGTGAACGATGATGATGAGAAAAACTCCTGATGATTTATAGATATGCCAGTCATTGTTCCAGATGTTGTTGATGTCACTACCCTCTCTCTCTCCTGATCATGTTGTAGAATACCCTTCTTGTTAAGGGGGAGTTTTGAAATATTGTAACTGGAAAGAGTATTCTATTTATTATTGAGTTATTATTCATTAGATCAATCCCCTTTGTGGATTGATCATGTCGGGCATTATAATTGACCAAATCCCCTTTTGTGGATTGGTCAAACCCTAAATATATTATGCAAATTGAGAAGTCGGCCCCCAAGATAATTAAAGTGGTTTTAACCACTAAGAAGACAAATCGGCTCTGCCCAATGAAGAGACACCTTTCCAACACCTGCTAGTTTGTATAAATAAAGGAAGCCAGCGCCTCATTTGATCACTCACTCATTCGTTCAATCAGTGCGCAAGTTTGGTAGCTGCAATTGGGAGAAGGAGGAAGAGAGAGGTGCATTGCTCAGTGGAGGATATTCTCTAGTGTTTGGTTTATTGTCTTGGCATCGTATTGGTTATCTATATTAAGGAATTTTTTGTTGGTTTTTCTCCCCCATGAGAGTTTCCCAGGATAAATGTTGTGTATATTTTGATTGTGTTTCTCTCAGTGATCCTACCTATGCTATTGTTATCTAGTAAATTGAAAAGAAACCTAATAATTGCTCAAAACATAACACACTTGATACGCACAACATTTATTCTGAAGGAAACATGGTGAGTATCTCTTCTACCGTCACGATCGATATATGTCATATTCTTGGTAACATTGAAAATGTATATATCGGTGTGGATTAGTCGCTGAAAGAAATTACAATCTACACTGAGCTCTTCAAAGAATTTTGCAATGTATTTGCTTGGTCATATGAAGAGATGCCAGGAATCAACCCTCAAATTGTCGAACATGAGAATAAAACCTACCTGGATGCTAAACCTGTTAGACAATGACTTAGACTTGTCAATCCTAGGAAGGCCCTTGCGGTTAAGGCAGAGATGGAGAAATTGTTTAATGTTGGATTTATCTACCTGGTTCCCTTGAATAAATGGGTATCCAATCTCATCCATGTGAATAAGAAGTAAGGAACCATCCGTGTATGCATGGGTTTTCGAGACCTGAATAAGTCATGTCCTAAAGATAGCTTCCTGACACCCTTCATTGATCAAATTCTTGATGAGTGCAAGAAGCGAGATTTTTTCTTTTATGGGCGAATTTTCAGGATACAACCAAATTCATATTAAGCTTGAGGATCAACATAAGACAAAATTTATTTGTCCTTGGGGTACTTTCGCATACCGAAAAAATCCTTTTGGCCTTAAAAATGTCGGAGCGAAATTCCAACAAGACATAACTAATCCATGTGGATCCAAAACTGCTCGAAAATACTCAAATGCAAAAAAGGAGGATCTAGGAATGACCCAGAAGTCTCAGAAGGGTCCCTATGCTTAGAAAAATGCTTGAAAATCAGAGTTCTCGGAATTGGATGAAACCAACGCCATTTCGTCCAGGTTGTTCTCCCGATTCTGGCCATATATTTATTTTCTCAAACGGAGCTCGTATGAAGAAGTTATGACACTCTGAAGTTTTTCGAAAACAGTGACAAAAAGTAAAAAAATCAACAGGTCGTACTGATGATGTCAGCAGTATAGATGCTGACATCAACATGACACACGGCAGCTTGAGAACTTGACACGTGGCAGGCCATATAGAGGATGACATCATTTGTATGGACGATGACATCATCAAGACGGATGATGACATCAGCATGACACGTTGCAGGTCGTACAGGTGACACGTGGTAGGGTCGTACAGATGATGATGTCAGCATGGCACATGGCAGGGTCATACGGATTATGACGTCATCTGTACGGATGATGACATCATCAAGGCATGTGGCATCATCCAATGAGAGGCTAACACATGGCCCAATCAGAGGGCACCACGTGTCCCCTTCTAGAAGCCCAGTAGTTGGCAGATTCAGCCAAATCTGGCAGATTTCTGCCAAATCTGGCGGTTACCGCCAAATCTGGAGAAGGTTCGCTAAATGTAGCGAACTAGTTAGCGGATCTGCTTATTTAGTTGGGCACGCAAACTGAGGCAGGGGAGGTTGGCATACGTTGCATTGGAATCTGTGCCAGGAAATGTCCCAGGTGACCTGCTCAGAAATAGGTCGACTTTATACTCAAAAGTTGCAAAATTTCGAGAGGATCCTGAATATTCTCTCTGTTTGTTCATCAGAGTAGTCGAACATCAAAGTTCCTTCAGAAGAGGAGTGGCACGCTTTTCGAGGCTGTACGGATCTAGCAAACAAAGACTGCATTGGAATTCATGCCAGGAGGTGTCCCAGGCGGCCTGCTCAGAAATAGGTCGACTTTATACTTAAAAGTTGCAGAATTGCGAGGGGATTTTAAATATGCTCTTTGTTTCGTCATCATAGTAGTTGAACAGAAAAGTGCCTCCAGAGCCCACTTGAGCGAGCCAAGCATACTCGAGTTTACAGTCAAAAGTTGTAGAATGGTGTTTTTTAGCCACCTATGATGTATGTTTCTGCCCAGAATTGCAGATCTGAAAGTTGGTTTTTGAGAGTTCTTATGTAAACCTTTTCTTTGTAATTTTTAAGCATTTGAGATTAATTAAAGAGCGGTTGCACTGTTGGAGTGGACCCGAAGACGTAGCTAGGAAGTCTGGTGAACTCCATTACCAAATCTTGTTCATAGATGGTTTGCTTACATGTTTATGTGCTCATATGCTTGATAGATCTTCTTTAATTTTTCATTACAAAGATGGTTAATAGTTAAAAATTCACATGCAAATAATGGTTAAAAGATCTTGAATTTTAGATCAAGTAAAATTTTCAGATCAATGACCTTCGGGTTTCACGATCTCAAGCATATAGTCGAAGCTTATCTCAATGATCTCGCTGCTCATGCCCGCAAGAGAGTGGATCACTCTACCCACCTTTGGCTAGTTTTTGAAAGATGTCGCTATTACTGCATCTGTTTGAACCCTCATAAGTGCATCTTTTGCGTTAGGTCAGGTCATCTTCTAGGATTCTTAGTCTTTGATACTAGGATCATGGTGGATCTATTAAAGATTGAGGCAATACTTCAATTGCCTCCCTTGCACACTATTCGTTAGCTTCAAGGTTTACAGGGGAAAGATAACTTTTTATGTCGGTTTATAGTAAACTATGCCAATATTACTAAGGGTTTTATGTGTCTCTTAAAGAAGGACACTCCTTTTATATGGGATGAGCGAGCCTAGGAATACTTCGATGCTCTGAAGAAAGCCTTGGTTTTGATGCCTCTATTGAAGCCTATAGACTATAGTAGAGATTACTTGCTTTATATCATGGTGTTCGAAGGGACGATTGGTATGGTTTTAGTTCAAAAGGATGATGAGCTCCATGAGCACGTCGTTTACTATCTTAGTCGAAACTTAGTCGGTCATGAACTGAAGTATTATCATGTTGAGAAGATAGATTTGGTTATCGTTCACGCAGTTCAACTATTACGACACTATATATTGCTTTGCAAAACTACTATGGTTGTTGATGTCAATCCATTTCAATACGTCCTTACTAGGCGTATCATAGGGGGGAAATATAATGAATGGATTGTCATCTTGCAAGAGTTTTATCTCATTTTTTCTTCTGTGAAATACAAGAAATCACTAGATTTTGTCGAGTTAATATCAGACTTCCCTCAGTTAGATAAGGATGTTACTCATGTTGATTCATTTGCGGATGAACACATTTTCCTTGTTTCATCATCAGACCCCTGGTATGGAGGTATCATAGTCCATCTTCAAACCTTGAAGTTCCCTCAACATCTTTCGAGAGATTACCGATGGTGTATACGATATCAAGCTAAGATATAACATATCATAGGCAACACTTTGTATCGCTGAGGAGTAGATAATATCTTGCATCATTGCTTGACTCATGAGGAAGTTGAGTTTGTCCTTAATGATTATCATAGTGGGGCTTGTGGTGGTCATCTATCTAGGCTTGCGACAACCCAAAAAAATTTGCGAGCCGGTTATTTTTGGCCATCTATTTTTAAAGATTGTGTCGAAGCGGTCAAGAAGTGTCACCCCTGCCAGGTGTTCACTTGGAAGATGCGATCGCATCCATCCCCTCTTTGCCCAGTCATTACCATCAGTGCCTTCACGAAGTGGTGGGTGTATTTTGTCGATTGAAACCCAAGTTCGGTCATTGGGCATCAACAGATTATTGTGGTCATAGATTACTTTACTAAGTGGGTTGAGGTCATGCCTATAGTTAAATCCGATGGTAAGACTGTTTCATTATTCATCTTCAATCAAATTATAGCCAGGTTTAGAATCCCGAGTGATATTTTCATTGATCATCGCAGTCACTTTCAGAATGAAATGATGAAAGAATTAGCATCAAAATTGGGGTTTAAACATTGTCATTCTTCCCCTTAGTACCCCCAGGAAAATGGACAAGTGGAGGCCATGAACAAGTCTCTCAAGACCATTTTCCACAAAACTGTCAGCGAGAGCAAATATGACTAGCANAGTTAAAAATTCACATGCAAATAATGGTTAAAAGATCTTGAATTTTAGATCAAGTAAAATTTTCAGATCAATGACCTTCGGGTTTCACGATCTCAAGCATATAGTCGAAGCTTATCTCAATGATCTCGCTGCTCATGCCCGCAAGAGAGTGGATCACTCTACCCACCTTTGGCTAGTTTTTGAAAGATGTCGCTATTACTGCATCTGTTTGAACCCTCATAAGTGCATCTTTTGCGTTAGGTCAGGTCATCTTCTAGGATTCTTAGTCTTTGATACTAGGATCATGGTGGATCTATTAAAGATTGAGGCAATACTTCAATTGCCTCCCTTGCACACTATTCGTTAGCTTCAAGGTTTACAGGGGAAAGATAACTTTTTATGTCGGTTTATAGTAAACTATGCCAATATTACTAAGGGTTTTATGTGTCTCTTAAAGAAGGACACTCCTTTTATATGGGATGAGCGAGCCTAGGAATACTTCAATGCTCTGAAGAAAGCCTTGGTTTTGATGCCTCTATTGAAGCCTATAGACTACAGTAGAGATTACTTGCTTTATATCATGGTGTTCGAAGGGACGATTGGTATGGTTTTAGTTCAAAAGGATGATGAGCTCCATGAGCACGCCGTTTACTATCTTAGTCGAAACTTAGTCGGTCATGAACTGAAGTATTATCATGTTGAGAAGATAGATTTGGTTATCGTTCACGCAGTTCAACTATTGCGACACTATATATTGCTTTGCAAAACTACTATGGTTGTTGATGTCAATCCATTTCAATACGTCCTTACTAGGCGTATCATAGGGGGAAATATAATGAATGGATTGTCATCTTGCAAGAGTTTTATCTCAATTTTTCTTCTGTGAAATACAAGAAATCACTAGATTTTGTCGAGTTAATATCAGACTTCCCTCAGTTAGATAAGGATGTTACTCATGTTGATTCATTTGCGGATGAACACATTTTTCTTGTTTCATCATCAGACCCCTGGTATGGAGGTATCGTATTCCATCTTCAAACCTTGAAGTTCCCTCAACATCTTTCGAGAGATGACCGATGGTGTATACGATATCAAGCTAAGATATAACATATCATAGGCAACACTTTGTATCACCGAGGAGTAGATAATATCTTGCATCATTGCTTGACTCATGAGGAAGTTGAGTTTGTCCTTAATGATTATCACAGTGGGGCTTGTGGTGGTCATCTATCTAGGCTTGCGAAAACCCAAAAAAAATTGCGAGCCGGTTATTTTTGGCCATCTATTTTTAAAGATTGTGTCGAAGCGGTCAAGAAGTGTCACCCCTGCCAGGTGTTCACTTGGAAGATGCGATCACATCCATCCCCTCTTTGCCCAGTCATTACCATCAGTGCCTTCACCAAGTGGGGGGTGTATTTTGTCGATTGAAACCCAACTTCGGTCATGGGGCATCAACATATTATTGTGGTCATAGATTACTTTACTAAGTGGGTTGAGGTCATGCCTATAGTTAAATCCGATGGTAAGACTGTTTCATTATTCGTCTTCAATCAAATTATAGCCAGGTTTAGAATCCCGAGTGATATTTTCATTGATCATCACAGTCACTTTCAGAATGAAATGATGAAAGAATTAGCATCAAAATTGGGGTTTCAACATTGTCATTCTTCCCCTTAGTACCCCCAGGAAAATGGACAAGTGGAGGCCATGAACAAGTCTCTCAAGACCATTTTCCACAAAACTGTCAGCGAGAGCAAATATGACTAGCATATCATGCTTTACCCTGCTCTTTGGGCATATTGAACCTCGGTTAAGACTTCCACCAGTTTTTCTCCTTTCCAAATAGTACACGATGTGGAGTCGATCCTACTTATTGAATGTGAAATCCCTTCTCTTAGATTGGGATTTACACTCCTACCTGACACTTCCGATCTCGAACAACGTCTCGTACACCTAAAGAGTCTATATGAGCAGCATTGAGATGCCTCTATGGCTATCGAAGCGAATAAACGATGTGTCAAGGTCCAGTATGATAAATTTGTCTTTCCTCGGCAGTACACTGAGGGTGACTTGGTCCTCTTGTATGACCAAGCCAAAGAACCACTAGGGGTAGGAAAGTTTAAACCCATGTGGCATGGTCCCTATATCGTGCGACATGTCTTAGAAAAAGGATCCTACGAATTAGAAGATTATGAAGGGAATATGTTGGTTGAGCCCAGGAATGGGCTCTACTTGAAAAGATACTACACTTGAGCCCTAAGCTTGGGTGTAACTCTTTGTATACTAATGTATTTTAGTGTATATATATTTTCCCCTTTTCATATTTTGTTTGCTTATCGAGTTTTCCCTTGGTTAGCAGATGTCAACGGAGTCTTCGATATACTTAGGATTCGCAGATGGGGCCAGTCGCCATACGCGGAACTTGGCTTCCGCTGCTTGGGTTATTTACTCACACGAGGGTCAACTAGTTTCTTCAGGTGGCGTTTGCCTAGGGCCATCAACTAATAGTGTGGATAAATATAGCATCGTTATAGAGATTTTGCGTGATGTCATTTCACATGGTATTCATTCTTTAGAAGTTCTCTTGGACTCCCAGTTGGTCATATGTTAGTTTAACGACAATTACGGTGTGTGAGAGCCTACTGTACTCTGACGATTCCTATGGATACGATTTTTGGAACGACATTTTGATTTTATTACTTATCATCACATTCCTAGAAGTTCTAATTATGTATATGATGCATACGCTAATTATGTTTTAGATTGACATTTGTTATATAACTAAAGCAAATAAAACACATTCACCAATGTACAAATTGTAATATAAGTAAATTCGAAGACCAATGTTTTTTATATTTCATCTCTCCAAAAAACTGGTGTTATAGTACAAAATTGGGGCTCACACCCTCAAAATACATATACGGCTGATCAATACAATATCACGACATCTATTCATGTGGTGTCAGATGTGTGTCATGATAGCATAGTACGATGTTTGCGATATGTCGAAAGAGTCACACCCAAGCACGAGGCACACCTACCACCTGTCGTTGCATCGCCTTCGGCAGATCATCTACCTAAACCATGGAAATTCTTTGCTTCAAATGAGACAAGTTTCCCTGCACATTTTGAAGCACTCTCTCAACATCTCCTCCTACTAGCTCATCCCCCCAGTGCCTCCACCGGTGTCGTGGAAGTCCATTTGGTCGTCATGGAACCACATCTGCATAACATACATGTTTTAATTAGTACTTGACGTCATCCAAAAATATTTTTGTTTTCTTCTACAAAAATACAAAAAATGAAATATTCAAAAAAAAATTGCATACTTATGTCTTTGTAGGCGGAACCTGGTTGTAATGGCATGTTCGTATATCCTCTAAATTCGATCCCTGCATATGGGTAGTCATCCAGAGCTATCACCTTCCAATGCCACCAGAAGAAAAACTCATCGTTGTAGGGTGTTGGTACCCTACGACCACCAAATGCCTCATCACCTCAATCCACCGTGCCATGGTTGGATCGTGAAGTCCATGCAGAACAATCTTGACTCTAGGGCCCAATCCTGGAACCCGCTCGAAGAAAAAACTATATAGGATAGACGCGAACC
>JZKD02S1674331.1:302534-351946 GCA_000966675.3 Picea glauca | reverse complement strand
CTTTCATTAATAGAAATCGTGTATTATTGTATCTCTGTGTTTATGGTTGCATCTCTGATATATTTCTGTTATATTACTGGATATACGCGATATCTCTGTGCATTTGTTTATTATATCTCCACTCTCATTTCGTGCCGAAAATAATCCGGATCACTTATCTTAGTTAGGATTTTAGGAGTTGATTCACTTAGGATACTAACTCTATGTTTACCACCCATTCTCTCATGAATATATTTTCTCTTAATTTAAAATCCCTTTTTGTTTATTTCATGCACACCTTGTGAATATGTATAGATTTTTATTCCTATTCTCCCTTTGCTAAAGTTTATTTAGTTTAACTTCCCTTAACCCAATTACAATTTTATTTAGTCCAAACATCTAGACTTAGACTCTTTGTTGGGTTTTTCTAGTTTATAATTTAATAATAAATTGTATGCTCTTTTCTAACAAAGTCTAAGCATTCATTTTATTTTCTAGGCCTTCTACATTTTTATTGGCTCATTTTTTATTTATTTGATGTGCCCTTCAAGACGCACTTATGTGCTCCTTGACTAGTTTGGAAGTTTGTCAAATGATTGGAGTCAACACTCCACTAGTCAACCTTGTGTGAGACTAAGGGCTTGTTGAGGAATAAGGTATATGTCTTATTGCGTGCCCCTCAGAAATACTTGTGAGTGATTGTCTCAGTATTCCCTCACGACATCGTGAACCTCTTGGAACAAGGTAGTTGTTAACCTTAGTTCAGGTCACAGCGGGAGTGCTAGTAGGTTGTGACAGGGGCACTTCCACACCTCTCCCTCATCCGTATGGTATCTGTGTATGACCCCTTTACTCTATTTGTGAGTCGGATTAGCAAGCGTCACCATGCCTACATCCAATGACAAAGATAATGTCAATATTCCATATACATGAAATCCATACTAAAATCATCATCAATAATATATGTGTATAAATCAAGTACTCAAACAAAAATAAAAGTCCACTCCCTGACTCAATATGGATTCCAAGGAAGTTTGTTGATGCCATCATCATCTTCATCATGTCATGTTTCCTTCACAATTAGGAAACCTCATCATAATACTTGTCAATGCATGTAATACATTCATAATAATAACATATTAATTTCCAAAACACAATTCATAGCATAATCATATCAATCAAACTGATAATCCTAATATACCATGCTTTATACCAGATCACTTCCTTGCAAGTGTCCTCAAAGACTAATTCAATGTTATAATGTGATTAGTGGAACTAGATGTTACAGATAGTATGTTGAATGATTTGTTTTTCGTAAGCTTTAAGATCATCATATGACCATGCAAACATGTCTTGATATGATTTAAACAATTTGATATAAGTTATGTTTTCTTGTTAAGAGCATCCCCTTCCTATATAATGTTTTTTTGGATTTATGTGCTCCCTAAGTTAATTACCTCGGGCTTGAACAACTAATTTTTACTTTTGGTGATCCTTTAAACCTACTTTGTAGATCAAATAATTTCTCTCAATTTACGATACCTTTAGGCATGGTATGTGACTTTACTTCATTCATCTTTTCTTCCACTGCTTTCATAGTTTCCTAAAACTCATCATCATCTATGGCTAGATCTTTGAAATTCTCACCATTAGTCGAGAATTCTAAAATATGTTCATTACCTTCAAATAATCTCTAGTATGTTACATTATCAGGTATTGAAGGTCGGTATAGTAACTCAATAACAAATCTAAAAGCTTCAAAATCTTCCAATGAGGACAATCTAGAAGAAACGGTAGCTAATGAATTTGTTGCGATGTTTTCATATCTCGAAACAATAGTAATATTGAATGCCAAAAATATTTCAATGAGCATGTGCACTTCTTGTTGATAATGTCTGAGATGTGGGGAATTATAATGAATGGTATTCTTAATCTGTGTCGCTACAATTTTAGAATCGCCAAAAAAATTAATTCTTTCAATTTTTACATCAATAACCTTCTTGAGACCTTGAACAAGAGCCTCATATTCGGTTGTATTACCGATACATTCAAACTCTATGGTCTAGGTGGATATCAGTGACCACCCACCTATTCCATGAGCTTGAAAAATAGTTTTCCATTTTGGTAGTTTTTCGGGTTCCAAATGTATGGGGCCGTTTTGAAGCCCTAAACGACGTTTTTTGGGGATTTGGGGCCCAGGTGATTGTTGCAAGCACTGACCTAGACCAATCAAAAATCATTCTTCTCAGTTAGACTTTTATAACGGTGTATCGAGCACCCCAAATGGAGATCGTATGCAAAATTTACGCCCCCGGAAAGTTGATATATCAACTACCCCCATCGAGGCCCGCAAACCTTTTGCCTTTTTATCTTTCAGGGTTAGGGTTTTGGATTTTACTTAAGTTAAAAAGGCCTTTGGAGCCTCATTGTAACAATGATATTCTTGCGAATGAGCGCATCCATCACATCTCTTCTCGGAGATAAGTGGTCACCATTCTAGCAAGCTTGTTTTTCATTGCATTTTACATTTTCAGCTTATTTCCTTATTGAATGGAAACTAGTTTTATTGTATATTTTTTATTTTGTGTTAAGCATCTTTTGATAATAATATGTATTCATTTCGTTTTTCTCATAAAATATGAATCAGTGGTATCAAAGCAGGCTGCTCTTGATCGTTTTTCAGTGCATTTCCCCGACGAGGTCTGAGTATAGCAAGTTGGGTCTCGAGCTTCTCTCTCTCGAGGAAAATAACTCTCGCGTGCCCAAGACAAAGCAACATATTTTATTAATCTATTGCTTGAGCAAGATCTCACGCAACATAGGGATGAAATGATGGAGATTTTTTCCCATATCCTTCTACGCATGTCTATAATAACAAGTGTGTCTTCATCAAACGGCCACTTTGGAGGCACTTCGCCTTTCAAGGTACAAGTTAATTTTGATATTCCCATATTTGAAGGACAGATAGATGTAGATGCCCTAGAAAAATGGTTAAATCTGCTAGAAGGTTATTTCTTTGTTCATAATTTATCTAATAGGGAAAATATCACCTTCTCACTCTTTAAGGCTCTCCCCCATGTCAAATATTGGTGGGAAACTTACTGGGAGCAAAGTTCCACAGAGGACTCTGGAATATATGGGGTCGAGCCCACTTGGGATTTTTTTGTGGATGTGGTCAAGCAACAATATTACCATGTTGGAAACTATGAATGCGAATACATGAGATGGGTCGTTTTGCGTCAAGAGAGGGGCCAAGCAGTGTCGGATTTCACCAATACCTTCCATACCTTGTGCACCAAGATGGGTATCAAAGACTCTGACCGACATGTGGTTCTGAAATACCATGGGGCTCTACATAGATACATCCAAACTAAAATGGATTTTTTGGACATCTCATCATTGGGTGATACTTATCAATATGTTGTTAAAATAGAGCATAAATTTAAGCACCAAAACAAATGAGAGTTTGGGTCTGCAAATTTGCAACATCCAAAGTATGATAAATATGGATATAACAAACAGCCTCCCAAAAACCCGTCCAAGCCATGGGAAAAGAAGGGTCACAGAAAGACGAAGAAGGACACTGGAAAATGGTGCAGTTTCCACAAAAGCCCCTGGAACAACACCGATGAATGTCACTCAAAATAGTCATTGGTGGCTGAGATCAAAGAGAAAGAGTTGAACCCTTATTTGGAACCTGATTCAGAAAATATTGATAGAAAACAGATCATCAACACAGATCCCACTGCTATTGTCGTGACCGCAACAATTCAACCAGAAGAACCAACAAATTCTGAAGAGGGGGAGCACCTTTTTCATTCACATATGTGGGTGAAGGGGACCCCACTACATTTTATTGTTGATAGAAGAAGCCAGAAGAACCTCATCTCAACAGAGGTCGTCAAACAGTTGGGATTGACGACAAAACCACACCCACAACCATACAACATTGGGTGGATTCGCCAGGGACGGGATCTCTGTGTCAGACAGCAGTATCGATTGTCATACGGCATCCATCCCTTCAAGGATGAGGTATTATGTGATTTTTCCCCACTAGATGTATGTGATGTTCTCTTGGGCCAACCATATATGTGGAAATTCCATGCTTGTTTCTCTGGGGGGTCATCTCTATAGAATATCATAGGTAGTTTTGACTAATGTCCTTCCTAAACAATGTCGCAAGGTAGTATCTCATACTACAAAATTCAGCTTCTTCATAATCTATTCGAAAGGTGAACAGAAGGATATTGCAACCACTGTAGCCTCGGACCAAACACCTTCTATCCAACAGAAGCAGGTCGACAATATTGCAGTAAAGCACAAAAAATTCTTTTACACACGGTCATCTCAATTAGCCTGATTGGTTGAACAGATTCAACCTCGCCAGCAACAGGTTCATGACAGCCTTCCATAAACCAAGCAGTGTGACGTCTCCAGTAAGGAAAGCAGCTCACCAAGATTCAAATTTAGAAAATGCTTCCCTCTCTCCCTCGGGAAATCAACACAATGGATACCATTGTTTCCTAAGGAGGGAGGATTGATCTGGGTGGATATCGGTGGTCACCCACCTATTCCACAAGCAGGAAAAATAGTTTTCCATCTTCGCAGTTTTTCGGGCTCCAAAATTTCAAGGCCCTAACCGACGTTTTTTGGGGATTTGGGGCCCAGGTGACTGTCATAGACACTAACTTTGGATATTCAAAAATTGTTCTTCTCGGCTAGACCTTTCTAACGGTGTATCGAGCGCCCCAAACGGATATTGTATGCAAAAGTTACGCCCCCAGGAAGTTGACGTATCAACTACCCCCATCGGGGCCCGCAAACCTTTTGAATTTTCATCTTCTGGGGTTAGGGTTTTGTATTTTACTTATGTCAAAAAGGCCTTTGGAGCCTTGTTGTAACAATGAACTTCTTGCGAATGCGAGTATCCGTCCCATCTCTTCTCAGACATAAGCTGCCAACATTCTAGCGAGTCTTTCACTATGTATTTTTACAGTTCTGTACATTTCACACATTAATAGAAATTGTGTATTATTGTATATCTATGTTTATACCTATAATATATTTATGCTATAATGTTGGATATTTGATACATCTCTGTACATATCTTTATTATATCTCCACTCTCATTCCATGCCAAAAATAATTCAGATCACTCTACTCTACATGAAAGGAAGTTGCATTTACCCCTTGGATTGATGATTATACAACCAGTTCCAGCTCCTTCAAGAGACTTGGACCCATCAAAATACAATGTCCATACATCAGGAACATATTCAAATTTTGTTTTATTTTTGTCTAAATTTTTAATCTTTTAGATTTTCTAGTTGCAATAATATTTACATGTTTTTTCATCGAAAAAAAGCGTAATTTTATTCATCCGAAGAAAACCAAATCACATTTTGTAGGTGCCTTAAGAACGACCCAATCATGGGTAAATAGATCCCAAAGGGACACAAAAATTGGCTGGAAATCCATAAAGAAAAAATATAAAAAGGGAGCTATAAAAATAACCCCCAAAGAGACCAGAGATCTTGGAACAAGAAGACTCACCAAAGAAATGAACCCAGGAAAGAAATCCCAACAAATCCTTGGTGGTTGGTAGGACAAGGTCATAAAGGTATGGAAACCCTCACTACGGCTGAACCAGAAAGAAGCAACATTGAAGTAGACCATGACCAATAGAGAAGTACAAAAATTGCACGCCCTCTCCAAGGACCTCAAAGTGAAACCACCAACACTGCACGCCCAAGGATAGGACCTCAAAGCTTTGGCACAACCCCTGCCAGATAGGAGGCAAACCATCGACAACCAGCAAAAGGAGAAAGAACTGAGAATACATCAAACCCTGAACAATCAATGAAACCAGAGAGAGGAACTGCATCACCAGGATCAGATCAAAGCGGGAGATCTACAAACCAAGACCCAAACCCAGATCTACACACCCATGAGGAAATATCAGTCACAAGAAGGTAATATTATAGAAGAAACCCCAAGATCCCCAAGACGAGAGAAAGCAGACAATAATTCCTCCAAAGAGAACCCAAAGGCAAGCCAGACCATATCTGAGAGGCATACAATCCTCACAAGAAATAGAGGGCCCAAAAACTCCAAACCCTGGCTGAAAAAATATGAAACTCGACAATCAAACTTTGTACCCAGGAACAAGAAGCTCATGGTATGCATCAAACCCTGACAATGACCCAAACCTAAAGAGGGAGGTCGAATGGAGGCACCTCAAATTCTTGCAGGAAGAAAGAGGAAGCCTCGCGGAGATAAAAAACCACCTTCGTCTAGCAGAATACTCGAACTGTGTATAAAAAGGATGGATCTAAGGAAAAAGAGTCGCGGCGAGATTCTGTATTGCCCAGAAAAATGCACCAGCAATAGGAAATACCCATCCACCATAAGAAAAACCACCTCATCCAAAAGGAGGGCCTAATCTACAACAGTCAGGAGGAGAAACTCCACGCAGAATAAATTTGATCCAAAGGGAGGGCTCAATCCACAGCAATCAAAGAGGAAGAGTCGCGCAACATATATATATGAAAGAAAGGAACCTCAACAGTGAAGGAATATGGGGTGAAGAGCCTTCGATGGAGAGGGTTGGCAATTTGCAGTCAGAGAAACTAACCCATGCGCATACACCAGGAGAGAATCAGGAGAGAGAAAAACCAAAATGTGGGGTCTGCGATCGGGAAAACCCTAGTCGCAGCCCCCCCATCCATCAATTTTCACAAGTCCATTGGGTACAATGTTAAACGCTGCAATAATATTTACATGTTTTACAATGTTGGTTTCAATTTCCCCTTCAATCTCGATATCATATTGTGAGATCATTTTATATTTCTTCTTTTTAGGTCTTTGGATTTCAGAGCAATGAAATCGCCAATAATCAAAATCTAGTATAATTGCTAAGAATAGGGCATTCCATAGATGATGGTTCACTAGTTGCTTCAAGCTCCGCCATTATATGCTTCATATAGTTTTCCCTATCTATCATGATTTTGTTTGGTTTCTCATTCCAAGGGAGACAAAGATGATACTAATCTAATAGAAAGTAACCATCCAATCTTTGTGACCAATCTTGGCCAAGTAGAAGACCATGTGCCTCCATAATATCGACCAAAACTATGTCAATAACTTGATAAACTTTGGGATTGGATGTTATTCTAATTAGGACATCTTTTAACTCACCAATCACTTTTATCTAAGACCGATCCAGTTCAATAATGTGATTTGAATACTTGGTTGGGGTTGAATTTAGTTTATTAAATAATGAATATGGAATTACATTTGAAGAAGCTCCAAAATCAACTAAACAATTTCAAAAAAATTGATTGAATATTTCAAAAGTTAGAATAAATAGAGTTAAATATTTAGATTTTTTTTCCAATAAGTGTCGCATTTATCACTACTTTCTATGTACCATTATCAGTTGTTTTACTCATGGTTTTAGTACAATTATAGGACCGTGTATTTTCATCTTTCATAGCATTTAATAGAAGTTTGCGTTGATGTGAAATTTTACGCAAATCAAGAATAGAAATATTTTCTTTAATTTTCTTGAGATCTTCCAGAACATCTTATTGCATAGGTCTTGATTCCATAGTTGCAGCTCTAGGTAAGTCATAAAACATAGGGCTAGGTTTACTATTAGGGTTTACACTCCAAGTCTTCCTTACGGTTTGAGAAACAATTGGTTGTAACTAGGTGGGAGCTCCTTAATCCTAGTTTGCACTGCTAAACTTTCTGCCACCATTTTCTCATCATCAATCAAATTTACCCTAGGTAACATATCCCATAACACCATAGTTGTATCATTGGTTTTCTCAAATGACTCTTCATCTAAAACTATCTCCAAAGGTTCAATGACTTCCTCAGCCTTAACACAAGCATTAAATAACCTATTGGCTACCATATTCATAGCATTTATTCATTGTGGGCATGTCTTCTCATAATGGTTTTCTTGATGATAGTTACCATAGCTATCCATAGCTACTCTTTCCAAATCGATATTTAGATTCATTGGGGGTGGTTCAATGGATTTGGGAGGAAAAGGCCTTCTAAATAATAGCTTATATGTCCTTTGGTTCGAGGTTCCTTCTACCAGCTTATTTAACAAACATTGAAATCGGTGTTGGAAGAGAGTTAGCATAAACTTTGATGTGTAATTATTGGGTAGGGGCAGTACCTTCTTGGAACTTATTTAAAACTATGGTGAATCTTTGATAGAAATATTTATCATTTTCCTTGGGACCCATGACTAAAGCAAATAATTATGCCATTAAAGCTCCAGGGGTCCCAAAATTGTCTATAAATGTCTTTTGAAATTATGCCCAGTAAGTAATTGACCGTACAGGCATATTGAAATACCAAGTTGATGTTGAGTTCTCAAAAGTATATGAAAAGGTGTGACAAACTACATCTTCATTTTTCACATACATTAGTCTGATGGAAAGAATAACCTTCCTAATATGATCTTCTCAAAGACCAACCATTTCAGGATCATACTTAGGAAGCAAGTGATCAGGGTGCTTTGGTAAATTATGAAAAGGTTCACATGGCCAAAGCATCCCAGGGCAACCATGGTTGATTATCACTTTGGTTATTATCCATTGTATCATCAAGATATGACTTTGAGCTATTTGAATTTGAATATGAGTTTCCCTAATAATTAGAGTGTATACTTTTTAGTGGGGTTATAACGGGGTTGTTAGGATTAGAAGGAATTAGACTAAAATGTTGAACAATTTCTTCTATTATATAAACCTTCTATTTCCACTAAATCTTCTATTATATGAACCAATGTATATTCAGGCATTGAGACTATGGTTCTAATAGTGTTTCTTCAATGAGGAAGCAAAGGAGCTACAAGCAACGCTCCAATTTGCTTAGCATAAGCTTGAGTAATACATATGAAAGCATTTACTTTCTCATTCGATATTGCACATGGGATTGACACATTATTATTTCCAATATTATTCAAGTCTTAAGGTGTTATGTTCTCAGAAGTTTGTCCTTCAGGATTAGGAATTTCTGAATATGGGATATGTGTACAACTTGTCATACATAGGCCCTCCTTCTAGCTTCAATTATGTGGAGGGGGTTGGATTCCAAAAACTCAACAATAGGGATTATACGCAAGGACGAGACCCAATTAGACTCATCCTTATTTGGTGTGGAATAATCCTCCAAGTTAATGGTCTGAAAACCATTCGATGGGATTTAATAGTTCTCAATTCTCTTTTTTAAGTTTTTTCAATTTTATAAAATGATTGCATAAAGCAAACTAATCTAACATATTTAAAAGAGACTCGTGTTGCATGATAACCTATATGAATATGAAACATGGCTTGTGATCCTTTTGGAAGTAATTCCTTTAAGAGATTTCTACTGCATAATAACATTTAGAATTTATAGATATCGTAAAGTTGAAAGACGTGCAAAAAAATACCCAGAGTTAATTCTACAGATATTTCAACTAATAATAACTAAAAGAGCATTTTACCAATAATAACAAAAATTCATTTTGTCATGTAAGATAAGTTGGAAACAATTGAAATTATTACTAAATGTCTAATACATTAAAACAACGACAGAATAATCCACAACCAAGAACAAATGTACATAAATTCCTCGACAAACCAAAAATAAATGCCTTTGCTCCAATTAGAGTTTATCAAATTTTCTTCAAAATAATTTGTTGCTATATCTTTGCAAAAAAATTCCTTAGAGTTAAAAAGGGCCCTCTTATAAGCAATCGATGTCCTTCATATATAGTTCCAAATACAAACTTAAAATAGTATAAAGAAAAAAACATAAAAGTAAAAAGTTTGCATGTTCTATTAACAAGATGATCTGGGAGTTTTAGTCGCTACATGTTTGGGAGTTTTGGTCGTTGTATGTTTGGTAGTTTCAGTTGTTGCATGTTTCATATTGTAATTGGGTGATCTCATTGATTCGACTATTGCATGTTTAGCATCATAACTAGCCCATTGTTAAAATATTTCTTTGCACAACTGTTGATGAGGCAAGAAGTGTTAGTCCATTGGAAAACTTAGACTTTCCTTTTCATACTTGAACCGTTGAATGTGATTTTCTATTTTTGGAATCATAGATTCCATTTTAGTAGACGTTATGATTTCCTCAACCAAGAAATTTTGTATGTGGCCATGTTCTATTGATGTAATCCCTTTGACCTTAGCTTCACGCATATCTACTAGTTTTTCAAAATCTAATACAACTTCATCAATTGGTCAAAAATACTAGTTGGTTGAAACTAGGTAATTATCTTTCAACCATGGTGTCACTTACAAACTGCCACAATTCCATACATGTTGTTCATTCCTCGTCTACTTGATCATTTGACATTGTAGACAATATTTTCCAACACTGTAACGGCTTCCATATTCAAGCAATCCCTTCTTCTGTTAAAATCATGATGCTATGATCTTCCTCACCGCAAACCTTCTGAATTTCCTTGATGTATTCAATATGGACTTTCATTTTGTCTTGTCTCTCATGCCACTTCATGATTTCTTTGTGTATTATTGATACCAATGTTTCCTCTTTAATCTTTTCTAACTTGGCAATGAAACTCATTCTTACTTGTTCGTGTCTATTGTCTTCTTCGTGAATATCTTCTACAAACTTGGCTATAACATTAGGGGATCCTTTATAGTAATTTATCTGGTTTCTCAAAAAATTCAGCTCCTTTCTCATCTTCTCAATTTCACTTTCTTCAACCTTGGCCTTGTTAATGGTAGCATAAGAAATTACTACCCCCACAAATAGGAGTGCACTAAGATTTTCTCTCTCAATGTCTACAAAAGGCTCCTATGTAGTGCATATTATTGCACTGTCTATATCTATCCTTTTCCTTTTTTGTGTTCTATTAACAATTTCTTGCCTCCTCGTATTATAAGCAATGGATTCTAAATCAACAATTTCCTCCACAGGGTCTGGGATTTTTTAATCACCCCATGATAAAATATTTCCTAAGTTGCCAAGGGTGTGAAAATGATCCATCCCAGGCTCCTTCCCTTTGTAAATTGTTCGAATCTCCTGCAACTTATGTGCATGATTAGAAATCTCTTCACTTGTGTCATCCATCCGAGAGGTATGTCTCTCACGTTTATCCTCAACCCCTTTATCCTCTTCAACTTTTCTATCTGACTCGAGAATATCTTCACTATCCTTAGTCAATTCAATGACTTCTTTAGGTATTCCTATAGGTTGTTGCTTTGATTTCTCACCTTGTATATACTATGGAACACCATGTTCATTTGCAACTAACCCTTATTTATCTATGGCTTCTTCTTCTTCTTTCTCTAACCTTTGTTTTTCTCTTTTAATCTACAAATCCCTTTTCCTCTAGTTTACCTAGGAAGCCTTTATTTTGGCTTGTACCTTTTGTTGGACAACATCCTCTTCTTGCTTTCTCTTTATCTCTTATTCTCATTTCCTTTGGGATTCCTATTATCACGACTATCTCAAATACTCATCTTAGAAAATCTTTAACTCTACCTCCTATTTCAATCTGATTTCTTCCAATCTTCAGGCTTCTTAGGCTTCTTTCTGAGCTCTCTTAGAAACAAATCCTCTTTGTATCTCAACCAACTATTCATCCTTGCACAGAGTTTAAAAAATTGTTATATGAGGATTCTTCTATCTTTCCGGTACTTCAACCTAATCACAATCATCTTGGATAAATAACTCATCTTCCCACTTCTCATGACCATAAGGTTGGGTTGTAGACAATAAATCACAGTGTTTGGAAACTATCCCATAAATCACAATAAATTGTCCCATTGAGAACCAATATTCCAAATTACTATTTGCTTCTTGCATGGCATTCTTCGAGTCTTTGATGAAATAGTATCCTAGTCTGAAACCATAAGGTATACAAATATTTTTTTTACCTCCTTCGACAATGAAGCATTAAACCCTTGGAACACCCTTTGATAAGCGATCTCGCCCATAACTAATCGATCTGGAACATATTTCGACAAGAGATAACATGTTTTAGTTTCATCGAACATCCTTAAATAAGTGAAATCCTCTTGAATGTACCAAATGTTGATACAATTTATCAACTTGTTTTCAGTGAACTTTAAACTTTGTTCCACACTTTCAAAATTTACCTTTCAATGCCTATTCGTGTTTTCTCTCAACGCAATTGAAAATCTTTCCCTTTCTTAATTTTCAACGAACACTAATATTTGTTGCCCATGATAGTTTTGACTTTGCCGAAACAATTAAAACGGAAAAGAGGGTTTTTTGGGTCTTGGATTTATTTATTTTCCCAAGGCTAAAGACACCTACTAAACCATATGAAATGAAATAAATCATTCAATCAAAGTGTAAGAAAAAAAATAAAAAATGCATGAAACTTTCTCGCAAAATGAAAGAAAAGTGGTATCCAAAATTTTAGAATTTTAGGGTGTGTTGTGTGCTCAACACAACGTAAAATCCTGTCACAAAAATATAATGTGCACTCGTAAAAAAAACTTTATGAAAGGAAAATGGGATACAACGATGTAAATCAACAATGCTACAACCCCGTATTATAATAATAATGGTGATGGTGAGAATAAGGAAGGTAAAGAAAACAAAAAGGGAGGAGGGGATGATGATAAGAAGGGAAATGATGAATCCAAAGGGGATGGTGAAGACAAGAACGGTGAATACAAGAAAAATGAAGTCCATATTCCTAAATATGTCATTGAATATGTCTTATCAAGGTCTTATTAAGCCCACTGGAATCAAATAAGTCGATAAAGAAGAATTATTTAGCATGAATATAGGCTAGGTGGTATGGGAAGACACTAGGTACTTAGTAGCAACTTGAATGGTGGTTTTCCCTCTTTAGTGTAGTGCATTATCTAGAACCTTGAAGATAAGATATGGGTTTCAAGGAGGATGTTTGCTAGCCTAAATAAACAAATATATGTTTGCAACCCCTTGTTCTACATTGTTCCCTTCACAAATACCTTCTAATTCTTCACATCAGGTTCTATCATTCCTTTCATAATGACCTTATGATTCCTCGCATTAGGTTATATAGATTGCACTCTTGTGTGTAAATATGACAAGAGTGAAAATCCCTAGAAGAATGACATCGAAATTGTGTGTTAATACAACAATAGTTTCAGAACACGTATTTTTTATATAATATAATATTATGATGCTGATATGACATTGATATGATGTTATAAATTTATTTATGAGATGCTACTCTAACACGAACACGATGCCCACAATGCCAAAAAAAATTAAATGACACTAAAATGATGCAAAAATGATAAAATTATGACGCTAAATGATGCAAGTACGATGCAAAACATAAAAAACATTTTTTTAATGTCTTCAATGTTGTAAAGTAGATGCAAATTCAATGCAAATCCACGTCGTAAAATCTCAATTTGAACTAGACAAAAAATGGGAAATGGAAAAACATTATGTGACAACACAAATAAACAACACTATAGCCCCATATTATAGTTGTGTATGCACTCTCTTACTAATGGGTTAGCTGAGTAGCCTTCTTAGCTAGCTAGTGTAAGGAAGAGGTGTTAGGTGTACACCTCATTATGTAAGCCATAGCAAGGCCATTGATGAACTTTTTTTTCTTTATGGATGGCAATGTTATAGGTAAAAGAATATCCAAAAAGGGAAAGAATGTTTCCATTAAACAATATTCGAGTGTTGATCCCTCACCAACCCCTCGAGTTTTGAGGCAAAACTTGGGGGCCCGCCTTTTTTGTACTGTAGTCAGGATATGCGCCCTTGTTTTGAGTTTCACATAGAACTTAGTTCTTTATTTCCCGTTACATTCTTTCTTTCTTTTAAATGATTAAGTTAGATTGGCTTTAATGTTTCATTTTGTGGTTTTCTTTTGGTCTTCTCTCGAGATTTATTACTTAGAAAAAAAATTCTTTCTTTCCTTCTTTGGTTCGAAATATGTTGTCCCCAATATATAGATCAGACTCGATCCTCATATCAATCCTCTTCTTTGTTGGTCCTACTTGAACTAGCCCTCCATTTGGGAATTGGCTTGATCGCCAAATCAGACCCTCCTCTCACTAAATTTGGTGTGGGTGAGTTTCCATTTTGAAATCGATCTCGATCACCTAATCAGTCTATTCTTACTCTCTTAACTTTTTTTTCTTTTTTCAAGCTTTTGAACACGTTAGGACCTTCTTTGGCTTGATTCCTTAATGAATATTGATCTCAAAATTGAGTCTTCTTCTCACCCTGTTGTTGTTACCTTTCTATGATTCCTAAATAGGCCCATATATCCAAATCAAACCCTCTTGTCACTATTGGATTTTGAACTTGTCCGATGTGATTTCCTTTGTTATTTTCTCTTCTAATGGTGTTTGATGATCATGCCAAATATGCAAAATCGAGCCCTTGCATCACTGACTTAATTTGCACATGGTCCAATTCAATGATCGGCCCCGATTTCCCAATCGACCCTTTTATTTACCAGTGTCATGCCAAGAGATATTGATTTCTAAATTTATTTTGATGGCCAAGTAGGGTCACCTCCCAATGAACTTGTTCCTAATTTCCAAATAGGCATGATTCAAGGAGCCTACTTCATTCGATTTCAAACTGTCAAATGTATGACCTTTGTTTAAAATTTGAATTTGATATTTACTGTATACATTTCAATTTGACACCCCCTTTAATATGTGTCCCGTATCAACCTGATTTTACAATGCTACAACTTGAACCTATCACCCTTTTGAATTTGGAAATAAATGCATCATATACTATGTATTTTAGTTTTAATGTTCTAAATCATATGCAAAGCTCATTAGTTTGAATTATTTTTGCATCAAAGTGATGCTCATAATTACTTCTTAGTGCTAAAAAAAAGCCAGCCAAACTCAATAATGCTACCAACCGAGATAAATTACATGTTTATTGGCTTCTTCAACTAGGTATTTAATTTTTATATGCTTTTGTTTGAATTGGGAATTTCTTGAAATGGATGGTTGTTTTGTTATTTCATCTAGTATTGTCATACATGCAATTCAAATTTTACTTACTTTGAACTTCATTAGATTTTTGTGTGAGCCTCCATTTTCATGTTTTCTCTCCTAGACATTAATCATTGAAATTTTTGAATTTGAACTGCAACTCCCAGTGAAATTTTAAAAAATATGATACAATGGCATTTTCCTTAGTTTAATATCGACATTGCCATCCCTAAAAGTTCGTTCCTAGTACAAGTTTCTAATATTAGTTGTTTTATGTGTTTTATGTGATTTTTTTAGCTAAACCCTACATGCCTTTTTTGTATTATGTTAACTTGCACGGATTTTCGTAAGGATATTGGGAAAGGGAAAGTAGCACCAGCAAGTGAACATACCCTCACCACTATAGAGTTGTCGGGAAGAACGAAGTCGTCTAAAGGCAAGAAACTAGTCATGGAAGCCTAGGCAGCCAAGAATACTAAATTGCCCATTTTTGTAGACACTGAATACACTATTAGGTTTGATGGATCCCGCAAATGCAATGAATTGTTCTAATTAATCAAAAATGGAGAAGGAATCAAGCATGGTGAAGACGTAGACAAAAAGGAAGAAGAAGAGTTATCCATAGCACATGATTTAAAGAAATGATTTATACACTTTGCAATAGCTAGATCCCCAAGTATGCCTTATGTATAAATAATTAGATACCTAATTCAACATATGGAGGTCAACACAAGAAGAATACTTAATTATCATGGAAGGTGCATTGGATCTTTCACCTTATCTGATGTCAAAGTGTTACAAACTATCCAAGGTTGAAATTCACTTCGCCAATGATTGTTCTAAATCTTTCATGTGTGAACATAATTGCTATGACATCTCGCTTGAATGGTATGAAGAAGGGAGAACTTTAAAAGCCCTAAGAAACAAACCCCTCCCCACCATACACCTCCATGTAGGATACACATGGGAAACTCAATTGATCAACATAGTATTTGGAGAAAATGATTCATCTCATGTGAAAATAGGTTGGGTTTCAATTTTGCATGAAATCGCCGAAGAAGGAAAACATTTAAACTGGTTTCTATCCTTTCAAATTCACTTATATAAGCCATTAACAAGGTTCAACTTGGTTTTTCTAAGTAGTCACGGAATTTTACTTCTCCTCCTACCTATTAGATGAAATATGTGCTTCTAACACATTCATGGTGTTAGGTTGGTCTTGGTCTCCATATTAGCCTCATGTTTAAATTTATTGCAAATATTTATGGAAGGATAATACCACTTTCAATATGCACTTATTTGTGATGGTTTCGTGGCACCCTTTTATGAACTTATTCTTTGTAAACCATGCTCAAGGATATCTCAAGAAGCATTACAAGTGTTGAAAAACATTGGGGATTCGTATCTAGAGGATATTATACATACATTGGGATATGCAGTGCCACGCAAGCACCTCACACATCATTATCCTATGTGATAAATAGCTTGTTCATTCAAGAGATCATTACTACAAGGATAACACCTTCTTGCAAAGGTTTTTTACAGACCCTCCCTGAAAAATTTATCCCTTAGATGTTTATAGTGGAGGTTGTTAGCAGAGGCGGGCGACCAAAGGTTTTTGCGAAAGCTTTTTTTCGATGCACCTTTAAGGTATATACGCATTGATGTGCACCTAAACATATCGCACCAGTACTTAAATGTTCAAATGCACCATCACTGTTCATAGTGAAGGTTGTTAGCGGACGTGAGTGACCAAAATTTTTTGCGGACATTTTTGTTCAGTGTGCCTATACGGTAAATCCACCCTGGTGCTCCACTACAACATAATGTACCGAGCGTAGATGTTAAAAATGCAATATCATAAGTTATAACAAAAATAACAAGCACCTATCAAAGTGCATCAATGTCATTGAATCTTACATATCGATGCATATAAAATGTCTAATGGCGCACTATGGTATGGGTAAATAAAAAGAAATTACTAGACTGATTTTCATTGTGACACCTCATCTTCTACTTCCAATCTCTCAAACAAGCATCGGTGCTTGCTTTATTTTCATGGACACCCTATTTTCAATGCTCCTCGGTGAGTTGGATAGCTCCACTAGTCAATTCCAACCATTTCCATTTTTTGGACATTACCACAAATTTTCATTTCCTCTCAACAGTGGAACTATGCCTCCTTAAGACATAAGAGTCCAGGTAATTTGTTTATTACCTTCCCATTTGCATTTTCATCAGGTTAAAATTTGAATTTAGCTTGAAATTTGGGACTTTTTTCATTTTTGTTTCTGACTCCACACAGTGCGCCATTTCATTTCAGCTCGCTCCAGTGTGGTGCGTCATGTTCTAACTTCATAATAATCACATTCGTTAGTGCATCGATGTTTTACCTTAACCGATGCTTCTCCTTAAATGACCTGCATCTGGTGCATTATAAAATACAACACACCATAAATAACATGTTGGTGCTTTTCAAACACAGAAGCACCAGTGCATTCCATTTAACCAAGCACACCACTAAAAAATATGACACATAAAATTTAATTGAGCGGTGCAACCATTTTAAACAAATGTATCGGTGTCATTAACAGAACCACATCGGAACAAATATTAATCAATTTGGAATTGCAAAGTTTTTCCTTTAACACCCAATCTCCGGTGCTCTACACTTTACAAAGCACCGTTAAAAAAATGGCAGTGTTTCAATAACATGGTAGCACTGGTGCATTCATAGTAACACATCTCACCACTTAATTTGCAAAAAATCAATATAAAAAAGTGATTCCCATAGCGCCACAAACTGTATCGGTGTGTTATAATAGACAATGCATCTCTAAACATAATGTTGGTGCTCTATAAACTATATCGCATTAGTGTTGTCCGTTAGCGAAAGTGCATTGTCGTGTTTACATTCCATAAAAATTGGGTTGGCGGTGCATTTATGTTAACCAAATGCATCGGTGTTGTGGGGCGTTTCGGTGGACGGCCCATGACCGGTGCTCTTTACAACATAACACATCGTTAACAAAATGTCAGTGCTCAATTAACACAGTAGCACTGGTGCATTTATATTAACACATCACATCGCTTAAGTTGCTATAAAACAATTTCACTTGTCGATGCGCCTAGGTTCAAACAATGCACTAGTAATTTAAAGAGAACGACATCAAGCCAAATTTTCACAAATTATTAGTTCACTGCATCTTATGGTAAGCATCGCTAAGATACTAGGAAGTGCACCAATTGACATAAACGCATCAGTGTGTTCTATTAATCAAACGAACCGCCTAGTTTTTCAAAAATAAAATTGCTCCATGGTGCATCAAATAAATATGACACACTGGTTATGTGTACTACAACACAACGAGCAAACTACATAATAATTTACCATATCGGTTCATTTTATGGGATGCCCCGTTATTGGTGTGTTATGAGACAAACCCACTGATATCAACGCATAAAAATATAAAATGGAGTGTTAGTGCATTACGTTCAATGAAACGCATTGGTGTAGTTAAGTGAGTTGCACCGTGAAAAATATTTTAAAAATTAGCATAGTGGTACGTCTTTTAAAACATGCCCATTATTGGAGCGTCATAAACAACAATACACCGTTCAAAATGTGTTCAGTGCTCGAAGGAACATATAGTGTCAGTGTGTTTCATATAACCAAGTGCACAGCTTGGTTTATCATTAAAAAATTCTACTACGTCGATGTGTTCCATAGAACCAATTGCCCCAAGTTACACAGTTCATATGTGAAATGGCATCGCGGATCGTTTTGTATGACAACCCTTAATCGGTGCGCTATATATCACAATGCACCACTATAGATATCAATGCTTAACTAACAATGACACATCGGTGCGTTATATTTAACACGCCTTTATTCGGTTCCTTATGTATAATATGGAGCACTGAAAGCAATGCATATGAAGTTGTTAATAGCATTAATTACTTTTTCACTTTTTGTTTGCAAATAGAAACTAATTTCATTTTTTTATAAATACAAAATTAGTTATATATGTTTGTGTTTTATATTTTTAATTCATTTTATCTATATATATGTGCCTAAAAAGGATTTTATGTGAATCATATACTACGATGACATCGAGCACAGTAGCAGCAGCTAGAAGAAAAACAATTTAATTCACAAACTATATATGCAAACCTCCACAGTTAAATTTTGTGGAGGTTTTGCTTTGAAAAGGAAAAAACAAAGGTCACTCTTTAGTGCTTCTCATAATTTATCACAGGGACTCAATCCTCTGTCACTTCCTCAATGCTCTTCCTTGCATATCCTCCTCTATGGGTCGCATGACTTTCTCCAAGATATCATCCTATGAACTGGCATCAATTCGCTTGTAGATCACATACCTACCCCTCCTCTTTTTCACCTCAAGGGGGCTTATCGAATAGCTCTTTGAGGATGGGGAGGAATTTTGTATCCCCAGAGAATTTGTAATTGAGGCCCTTGTCAATGACATCAGCACATCAATTTTTTTCCCTTAAAATTTTGTCGTCTTGGCCCCTACTATGGTATAATTAAGACTACCAATCTCTATGATTGGAGCTTCCTAGTTCCATTTTTTCCTTTTCAACAAGAAAGGACCTTGGTGGATGTCTTAATTATAAAATTGTGTCAACCTAAGGAATTACCTAAGCTCCATATTTTATATTCAATCAAAGTTAATAAGCACATTTGGAAAAACATTTGATGATCCATAATCTTTTTCAGTGTGCCTTATCACTAAATATTAAACATTTCCTTAGCCTCGTCCTGCTCCTCCATGAGATCCTCACCCGTGTACTTACTAAGAAGCTCACTTGGCCTCCCTCTAGATAAACTCGATCCTCTACCACTCCCTCAATGCTCTAGCCCGCATCTCCTCCTGTACAAGCCGCTCAACTTTCTCCAAGATATTGTTCTCATCATCCCTGTCGCTATAATAACTGGCGCCAATTCACTTTTAAATTGCATACCTAGACCTCCTCTTCTTCGCCTTGGGGGTCTTATCAAATATCTCTTTGACGTCGGAGAGGAATTTCCCAGCGACATGTGTACAATTGATTTTTGGATGATGGCATGTTACAATCTTCCAGCAACTAATTGTACAAGTGTGGCTAGGAAATTCTTCATCGGTGTCAAAGAGCTATTCAATAATCCCCTCAATGCGAAGAAGAGGAGTTCTATGTATGTGATTTACAAGATAACATACGATCATTATTATGGTGATATGGATGACGAGAATGGTATCTTGGAGAAAGTTGAGTGGCTCACAAAGGAGGAGATGTGGGCCATAGCAATGAGGGAGTGGCAAAGGATTGAATCTATATAGAGGGGGGATATTTTGATGATCACGAGTAGGGAGGATGTTTCCATTAAGTCGGTCTTGTTCAAGGAAGATGAGGATTTGGCAAAAGAAATGGGAGAGTGGGACAAGGGAAACCAACAGCGGAGAGAGTGAGAGTTTGCTTTCCATGTGCCCCTCTTGGATGAGAAAGGGATGGAGCACATGGTTGTGGAGAAGAATAAACATGATGAGCCTATTAGTAAGTACACGGGTTAGGATATCATAGAGGAGCATGTCAAGGACAAGGCAATGCTTAATATTTAGTGATGTTTTTCCAAATGTACTTCCTAACTTCTATTAAATATACAATATGGACTCTTTAACACACTTTTTCACCCTCCAATTGAGTTGATATAATAGAAAAAACAATGATGAAGAAGGTGTTAATTAAAGGAGAAAAGCCCCAAATTGTCACAGGGTAGACCCCTCTTTGTTTGGGTTGGTGTGTGCCAACCTTAGGGGAGATTCCCTAAGGTAGTTCGTTGTTGTCCAGAAGTGTGATTTTCTATAATTAATGACAAAATCCAGAAGATGAAATGTCTTGGACAACGTGTAAAATTGTGCAAGACGTGAGGGAAAAGTAGATTTTATGACACTTGGAGGGATCTTGTAGCGTTAGCAAAAGAGAGATAGAATAAAATAGAAGAGAAACTACTCAAAATATAGCTAAATGTCACAATGAATATCATGAACTACTAATTCAATTGCAGAAATAAAACAAAGTACCAACAAGAAGGAAAGTTCAAACAAAAACACAATGTTCTTTATTATGGACTTTTCAAAGGGTTGATTGCACCACAATCAACAAGTCCACAACTGGTACTATTGTCACACAAGTTGTAGATTGGGAAAATCCCAACCCAACCACCAAAATGGTGACAACTTTGAGAACACCTATCCACTGTCTCCTTAGGCAGGTATTCTCGTCACTTTAGAGATGATAGAATCACCTCAAGGGGGGAATCTTGGTGACCCTAGGGGGAAATGAGATGGAAAGTGTGATGTATGAATGGATTCCCCTGTAGGTCAAGTTTTTGTATGTGGAGAAGGGCTTGAATAAGATCTTGGTGATAGCCAAGGTTTCCAAGAAGTAGTAGACCTTGCCAATGTTGATTGTACCTGCCCGAGACACAAGGAAAACGAAGATACAATCCCAAATATATGACAGACCATCAAGTTAGGATTTTTGTCCCTAATTTCAGTAGTTAGTAACAATATATATCAGCAATTAAATCAAGCAACTATTGCAGATTAAACCACTTAAAGCATCAAAGATTTATTGAGTTATAAAGCATAAAACATGTAGATAAGTTCTCAACACTTTAGCACAACTTTAGTGGTATTTAGATGGTTGTAAGGATAAGTTTTCAGAGTATATTTATGACAGCCAAGTGACTGTAGCAGTGATTTGCTACAGCAGCAAGTTTTACCCCAAGAAATTCTCCAAAAGATTTCCCAACAATAGCCAACATCAAGTAGATTAATAATAGCAACTTTCCAAGTATTTCCAATGGTAAGAGAGTGAGAGATTAAGCTTGAAAGAGAGTTTTGTTGCAGCCCTAATGGTTGTAGCATAAATTTGTAACAACAGTAAGACACACATAGCCAATTGAGATTCCCTAGGGTAAATACCAAGCCTAGAACATCAAAGAAAGAAAGCAATTTGAATAAGTTGATTCCTTCGTATTTTCATGTATTTCAATGCAACAGTTGTATTTCTCCAATACAAAATGAAAATGATTAGTGCCTTGATATTGGGTTGTGGGGTCAAAGAATGTAATGAGTAGGCTAAATCCTTGGGGGTCTAAATCCTTTTACCCCCCAAAGCAAGCTAGGTCTACTAGGAAATGCTAAGAGGGTGTAAGCCCTTTTACTTCTCTTAACAAAACCTTAAGCAACAATATAACCTTGGTTGTATGAGCTTGATCCAGAAGAACCTAGGGGTGTAATCCCTTTTACTCCCTAGGGTTTGTAAAACAAACAAAGGTGAACTTGGAGGGTGTGTGTCCTTGTAGCTCTCCAAGCAACCTTGAGATTAATGACCTTTCACATGAAAATAAATGAATCATGGAGAGGGTGTATACCCTTATACTCCTCCAAGGGTTCATACACTAACAATTATGGAAGAAGCAAGAATTTTAAACAACAAGTGTGGAATTTCCTTACCAATCCCAAATATATGCAAGATCAAACCCTAAGTGACCAAGAAAATTCCATCAACAAGCATGATAAAAAGCCTCCAAGTGTAGTACACCACTTTTATCCATCAATAGCAAGAGAAAACCATAAAAATTGCAAGAGAGAGATGAAATGCTCCAACAATAGAGAGAGCTAAGTATCCTTCTCCACAAGGGAGAGCTATGTTTAAATGAGATACAAATGATCTCTATTTATACTAAAACTCTAACACATAGTTTGTCCACATTCAAAGGGTAAAACATAAGATAAGGGGTCAACAACCCTTATATTACCCCTTAAACCAAATAACAATATTTAATTTACACTTTATCACATTTCGAAACCCTAAATCAAGATGATGTCACCCTTTTAGGGAGACATTTTAACATTTATAGCAAATTGTTGGAGTTGGGGAACCATGGCTTGGCCTCCAAAGGCCACATGTCACTCATATAAGCCTCTTCTTCAAGGTTCAAAGTTTTCTTCCTTCACAATGTGCCATGTGTCAATGAGCAATACCTCCATCACCGCAAACCCTAGCCCTAAGTGACGTCAAGCCTCAAGAAGTGATGTTTTTCCCCTCCTAGGCAAGTCGTTTGGCATGTGATGGGTAGGTCATGTCTACCAAGGTGCCTTTTAGGCCTCCAAAGGTAAGTCGTCATGATCTGGCATGTGGGCCCTTGGCATCCAACCTATGGGATTCAAGCCCCATGGAAGATAGGCTTGTTCCTCCAAAATTGTCCACCAAACAAGGTCCTGCAAAACAATCAAGCATGCCCTCCAAGGATCTCAAGTCAAAATATCATGGCAAGCGAAAACCACATCTAATAAACAAGGCACCTAAACATGTGCATAAAAACTACCTCATCAAATTAAACAAATGCTCAAAGACCCTATATAATTGACCAAGTTTAGGTATGAGAGGGGTGACATAAAAGTCATATTAGATAGACCAAAACTCTCAAGTAGGGTATGCTCCCAAGGATGCCCATTCAAGTTCATGTAGTGGATGATGATGTGGATAGGGGTTTAGACTTCATATGACAATGAGTCTCATGACATACAAGGGCTCATATTATCTCATTTATGGGTGTCTTTGTAGGGGGTGTGATGCACCTTCTTCCTCAATGCAAACTTTTTCCAAGCCCATTTATTTCCATCTATTAATTAATCAATGATCATTACACATGTGCACTCCCAATATTGAATCGATTAGCTTGGGGGGCAGTAACACAATGTCACTTGAACGAAGAGGTCCACAAAGTGCCATGGGGGTAACCATGTAAAACGTTGTAACGCACTTGTGTTAGTCTTATATTCAAGCGGCATACTTATTATGTGTTTGATATTGTGTGGGTCTTTAATTATTTTTAGAGAAGCAATTCATCGTTCTCAAGACCTGACTGAGCGAGCATCTAGAAGGTTTATATTTTAGGCTCTTATATTTTGCCAGCAACCATCCCCCTGGTCCTTCAGCCCCTTCTTCCCATGAAATTAGGTACGTGCCCTTCTTGGGTCACTAAAATGAAAGGGCCTAGAAGAGGGAAATATGATGGGAGAGTAATGAGCAGAAAGTGGAAAGCATGGTTGGAACTGGTACAATAACCCCTCAAGGGACCCCCAGTTGCAAACCTTCCCCCAAAGGTTGGCCACTTACTAGGAAATCTATGACACTCACCAAGGTGAAACAGGGTCAAAAGCATAATGTCCAAGCAAGTGTTCTATAATCAAAAGAAGCCCAAATACAACACATTTAAATGCCTCAAATATTAGGGTGATTACCTCCCACAATACCTGACTTGTACCACATGGAGCAAGACCCGTCTCCCTTCCAGAAGCTAGCTGGTGTGGTGGATGTGATGACATTGGATCAAAATGTGGTGATAGAGTGGGCTTTCATATGTGCAAGTGGACACTGCTAGTCATGTGGTCTCTCGGCACTCTATATCTGCAACGTGAGGGCCTCGAGACATCATCTCCTTAGTTATCCCACAAAATGGGGATAACGGGTACAATGACTATCCTTGCTCAAAGAGAGATTAATAAGACTAGAGAATGAGAGAGAAGAGAGAAAACAATAGTATGTCGATGCTACAAAATCCCAACAATTTTTCAATGTAGATTATCCAATATATAGGAGAGGGGACACACTTTACCACCATATACCAAAGACGACGCCTAGGAGATGGAGAGAGAATAGGAATAGGAGAATATGTGCATGAGGTAGTGAGGAATGAATGCGCATGAGTGAGGAAGAAATAAGTGGGACAGATAAAGGATACATGCATATGAGGTGTGGAGTGAACCTCCCACATGTGAGGAAAAAATGGGATTAAAGGAGTGGTAAAAGAGAGGATGTGCACTAGCTTGATTGGAGAATGTGCATGGGGATTGTGGGAGTGGGAGAAGTATGAGTTAGAGATTGGGGGAATATGATTTTAAGAATAGGAATAGGCACAATCTTAGAAGGAGGGAAGAATTAAGTGAAGGAAGGAATGAAGGCATGTGCATGACCAAGAATATATGTGCCCTAAAGCTTAGGAGAGGTAAACTTAGCCATGAAAGGAAACCAAATAAACCCCCAAATATGTGAGAGAGTGAGTAAAATAGGTGCTCAAATGGATAGACGGGATAGGAAATAAGAAATATATTTGAGGTGGCACATGCAAGGAAGGAGGAAGGAATAATTGAGAGGTAATGTGCCACACGTGTGAGGGAGAAGGGAGAGTGAGAGGGCACACTTGAGGAAGTGGGAGGGACATAATGAAATGAATCCATGCGCATTATATTTATGGAGTGAAGGAAACACAAGGAGGATTAAATTTGGAATCCAACGCGTTTCTAAACACCAAATTTGGCCAAGTAATGCATGAGTTAGCCAATGAAAGGAAATCCCCCCTATTTTGTAGGCATTCCCTATTTGTTAGGAATTTAGTGTTTAAGAGGAAATTAAAAGGAATTCGGAGAAATTAATGCATGGAAAATGAAGTTCTGATGAGTGAGGAAAATTTAATGAGAAAATTAATCCTTGATTGTCTAAATCATCTCCATGGGATTGCCACCTCACCTATGCCCCCTCTTTAATTAATCAATTAATTCACTTTAATGTTTTTGCCTTGGAAAATGTGCCCCTTTTAATTAATGCCACATGTCACACTGAAACTTTTCCAAATGTTGGAATCTGACCATGCCACTTGTCACTTATGGGGCAACCCACCCCTATTGTTTATAGAAACTGCTAAAAATAGGGTATGCCTCCTAAAATTTAGGAACTGTAAAATACATCCAAGATGACCAGGAGAACATCACCATGTATCAACTATCTAAAAATAGACACTGCTAAAAATAGACACTGCTAAAAATAGAGTCTCCTCACATGTCAATGATATCATACTCATTGGATTCGATTTTTCGAGAGGATTCCAAATATGCAATCAGAATCGACATGTGACCCCTGATGCTCCACCTACTAAAAATAGAAATATCATGCATGTCATCTGGAAAAGGTCCAAAATACTCATAATGTCTCAAGGATCAATATTACACACTCAAAATCTCAATATGAGGCTTGGAGCTCAACCTACTAAAAATAGAAAGTTATTGCATGTTTCTCAGAAAAGTGTCATCGAGACCAGAATCATGCAAGGGCCAACCCTGTATGATCAAAACTGTTAAAAACTATCAACTAGGTCTCTCAATCACTATCTTCTAAAAAGTAGGGATACCTACTATATGTAGACAACTCTCTCAAATGCATGGGAAACCAAGCTAGCTCTAACGTTGAAACAAAAACAACCATATATTGATCATGTACATGTCTTTTATGGGAACCACCCTCTGACTCATGCAAGTGCTAAACTCTGGGAAATCTATGAATGTCAGCCAAAATAGTGCATGTTGGATCTTAACCTTCAATGTTTTCAAGGGTGAAAATATAGGGGTTAAGAGGACCTTAGGTCATTCTTGAGATTCACATGGTGTTATAATTAAGACATTCACCAGGTTCCTTTCTTATTGAACGGGGTAGAGGGGCATTGGGAAGTTCCGATCGGAGAGCTTTGCAATCCTAGTTATGCCAAAGTAGGAGCCAATATGACGGACTTGGAAGGGAACGAAGTTGATGTGTCGGGTGCCACGGACAACGGCCCTGGTTATAGATACTTCATGGCTACAAAATTCCTCCCCATCCTAAAAGAGTTATTCAATAAGTCCCCTCGAGGCGAAGAAGAGGAGGTGTAGGTATGTGATTTATAGGTGAATTGACACCAATTCATATTATGGATACAAGAATGACGAGGAAGGTATGTCAAAGAAAGTCGAGTGGTCCACAGAGGAGGAGATGTGAGGCAGGGCACTGAGGAAGTGACAGAGGATCGACTCCACGCACTAAATTATGAGAGGCACCGAAGAGTGATTGCCTCCGCAAAGCACAACCTCTGCAAAACTTTAATTGTGGAAGTTTGCATACGTACTTTGTCAATCAAATTATTTCTCGATGCATTTTTACTTAACAACCGCACCAGTGCACTTTCAATCACATTGGTGCACTATAAACAATATAGCACACATGTATATTGTGTTTTTTCAATTCATGTTGATGATGTTGTTGTTTGATTTATAAAATGTATTATAAGTACGCTAATGATTTCTCTATTTTTAAATTAAATCTAAGATGTATCACTCATTAGAATTTAGAATTGTCATATAATATTTAACTTTAGTTTTATGAAATCATTTACTTTGGATTATAATAGTGAAAACTTATAACTATTAATGTCATATAATGTTTAATTCTTCTTCAAAGTGAATTGTTTAATTTCTAGCAAGATACAGTATGTTGATTAAACATGTTTACAAAGAAAAATTACTTTTATGAAATGTTTTTTTCTCATTTATTTTATTGATAACATTATAATAATTATTCATAATTACATTTATAATTGTTATATTTATGAGTAGTGATGGTACAAATATCTTCCATATCGGGATGTTCCTTTTTGTTTCAAATATTATAGTGTGATTACTTATGCCAAGTGTCATATTAGACTATAAAATGCACCTCACACAATATTAATATTAAAAAAAATTACTAAAGGTCTTAAGATAATCAACATGTTTTTTTTAGTTTGTAGGTGAAAATGTCAATTTCTTAAAAATGGTTGAGTTAAAATTTTATTGCAAAAACATAGACATGCATTTTTAAATTATGATACATGTTACACGAAAAATGTTAAAATAATAGGAAACAATAACATTTTTATAAAAAAAAAAAATTATATATTTGGAATTAATAAAAAATATATCTATAAATGCATGCAATTCATCATATCTTAACATTTATATGACAATATATGTTTTGAATCCATAGAAATATATCTATAAATGCATGCAATTTCATCAAAGATGAGTATGTGTAAACTATTTAAAATATTGTCAAAATGAAACACAATGACAAATGATTTGGAAATGATGAATTTAATTAATTGGTGTATGCAGTCCCAACCACCACCATGTTTTTTAGGACAAAATAAAATTTGACATAAACTCATCAAATAACATGGACATATGATACTTTACCTCCTAAAAATTTTAATTTTACATAATGTGCATGCATCCTATGGCATTAGTGTTCTATGTAAATTCTACAATTGTTGATATTCATTCTCATATTTTTTGTAATCATGTAATGAAAATCATATTATTAATCCATATGCCTTATCAAAAAGTTAATATACAAATTTATCATGTGTCCTCCATAATTAATCCTAAGATATCCTTAGCTAAGTGATGTTTTCCATATTCCCTTTGTGAGCCTATCTGATATTATAGGGCCCTTTGCATCATGAATAATCCATAAAGAATCAAATTTAAGGGAAAAGGCATTATTTTTCACATGTGGGCCATATTAGGTCCTAATACAATCCCTAGTGTGCAAGGCTTATAATGGCTAAGGTTCATTATACATGTCCCTTGTGGTGGTTTCAAACCCGATGCATGATGGCCCATGAATTCTAAAATAGTGTTTCATGCGCTAAGACATTTGTTTTCATCCTCCAACCATGACTAGGGACTTCAAACTCATCATTGGTGTGGAAAAAATCATAATGGTGCACATTTCATATCCATGGGATAAATGTTCCCTTTATAGGGCCTGTGTGGGTTTGGGACCATATTTAGGGCCTGTGAGACATTAAATCATATTTTAGGCCCTATATTTGTGTTCCTCCTCATGCTATGTCTAGGATCTTTAATACCGTTGTATGGAATGAAAAACATTATAACATCATTATTATTATACCATTTACCAAATATTCCCTTTACAGGGCAGTAGGGTTGTTTGGGATTCTATGCATAGCTTGTGAGCCCTAAAAACATATTCCAAGCCATATGATGTTGGTGTTCCTTCTCGAACAATCATGTTCACACCTTTGTTTTGTTACCTTGCAATAGTCAATTTTAACTTATGAAAACACCATGAAGTGGTTTTAGGAACAAACTAAAGGGATCCTACATGAAGTTGATGGTTAAAAATTTGGCAATTGGAAATTTGGGAACATGCTCTCACGTAAAAATCTACATGTTATTCAAAATATGAACACGTTCCTTTTAAAATACCCTTAATGCCTTTTGAACTATGATGCAGACTATTTTGAAGTTTGCCAAATAAGAATTAAAAATAAATATTCTTGCACTTTAGAAACATGCATGCATTAGTAATGAGAACAAATTGTTTTTATCATAGAAATATATAAATTATATAAGAAATTTTCACCCCTAAAATGTATCAAGAGTAATTTAGTAACTTGTCTATAATATTTTATCCCAGCATCCATTTGTGTTGCTCTTTATATAATTGCAAAGATCTCAAAGTGATCTACAACTTTGTTGTTATACACTTTTGTTGTGTCTATATAGATTTTTTTTGTTCTTTAAAAGAATAAAAAAAAAATGACAAATAGAATACACTTTTGAAGGTTGTACTTTGGTATGCAACCATCTTAAATTAAATACCACATTTAATAATGGGATTACGTCTCCCTTAAAATGCTTCTTTGTAAATATTTTACTCCCTAATGAAACCTTGAACTGTCATATATTCCCTATAGAGGGAATATATGGTCTTTGAGTGGGACACTAGTGCCATCATGGAGTTTTTGTGCACCAAGTATGGATCTCAAGCCCGTAACCATGGTCCAGTGAGGAAAACAAGGACTTTATACCCTATGTGAACCTTCTAAGTCTTATGGGATAGAAAAAGGGCCTTGAACCACCACTTAAGCGTTATAAATAGGATTTTGGGCCTCTGAGTGGGAGATGAGTGCCATTAGGAGTTTTGCACTCGAGGGATGATTTGGGGGACTTTAACATGATATGGGTAGGAAGTCAAAGGACTTGGGACCATAAATGAAGTTCTTAAGCACTCATAGGAGGTTTTTCACATGAGGGGTAGGTCTCAGAGAATTAACGATTGTAGGAGAAGGAAAACTAGGGAATTAGGCTCTAAATGAAGCTTTTATGGCTCATGGGCCATGAACAAGGCTACAAAACCACCACATGACCCATCTAAATGGGATATTTGGCCCCCAAATGAAATATAGGTGTTATTAACGATTTTTCTAATTATAAATCTCCTCGTAAGGAAATGTAAGTATTTGATTTCGTCACTGAAGAAATTAATTAAATTGCTAAGGTTAAAAGAATATTAAATTAAATTATTTTTATATTAATATTTAAAAATATAAAAAATTAAGCAAACTCAATAAATAAAATAAACAAAAGTCCATGTGTAGAAGTTTTAGGGAGCTTAGTCTCCATCTTTGATGTAATGATTGTAACATGCAACCAACCACTTTATAAAACAAATGTCGAATTAAGAAATACATTTACATTAGTTCCATTGAAAATCCAAAAATACAATTTACATTAGTTCCATTGAAAATCCAAAAATACAATTACTCAATCATCTTTTTCTTATGCCCCGAGGGGACATCTAAAGGTAGACCCAATGCAAGGTGTTTTTGATGCGCAGTTAGTGGTCTACAAAAGTTATAGTTTATTAACAACTCGTCACGAGGAGAAAAACTACATATTGCATGCACATCAAAAAAATATGGATGCCTTCATTTTCATAAATAACTCTTTGTCGTTGGAGTGTTCCTCAAAGAAATAATTTACACTAAATAATGAGGCTCTGCAATTATTTATGAACCCTCCAATGTTTCCAGAGTTCGTGGACGACCGTCGATACATAACAAGATTTTCCTGTTAAAGTTTCTAGAAGCATAACCATCCATGCACATACTATATATGGAAATGTTATGTTTTCCATTGACAATATTCAAGTAATCGGATTGACAATAAAGAGGACCACAAAATGGCCTAAGTGCCACTAGTTGTTTGGGAGGAATGGATACATGTGAAAGGAAAAACAACCCAATAATTGCAACATCTATTTTGAACTTGGCAATCATATAATTATTACTACAAAAATAGAATTTAGTTCCAACATTGGGCACATGCAAGGATGACGGCCAAGCACCATACAAAGCTTGGTTGTCACAGGTTTGGTATTTACTTTGCAGATGGATAGGAAGAGGGAAGTCATCGCTACCTTCCAACAATTGAACAAACTTTGGTGTGTACTTGGGCATTTTTTCTCTTAGCTCATAAAAAAAATTTGATCTCCTAGTAGTGATGTTTTGGGTAGTATTGATATCATAATTTAGCTCACTATAATAACTCTTTGTTGAATCAACAGAAGGAGATCGGTTGGCCAATTTAGGACGAAATGTAGTTGATCTGGCTTCCAACTTTTCAAAGAAGGATCATATGGAAGTGTTTCCATGTGTCTTTTCTATATCACCTATTGGATTAATGACCGCAATGGGAGGTATTATACCATCATCTTTGGGTAGTCAATCATTAATATAATGAGACAATGTGACACGTCAAGGACTCTTCTTTAACCCTTTACATTTTGAACAACTACATACCATTGGTGTGTCATAAAAGAGATCTAATTCATGGTGTAATACCATTAACCCAGACTGCAAGTTACTTGAAGATGGCATGTTACAATTGGAAGGGTAAAGTAGTTGTCCATTTTCATCGAAAATTGTCTACGATATCTTTCTCCTGATAAGAGCTTGTGACATTTTTTCACTGGTAGAATATCTTTCTCATTCAAACTCAATGATGATTTATGATCCTACAAAATTCAATGAAGTATTATTCAAATGCACATGCCTAAATGACATAAATTCAATCAGATAAATGAATTATAAATAAAATCTAGGCTTACTTCAAACGGTGTGGGAGAAGTTGACAAACTTGCAACGATATGGAATGAGCTAAAATCTGAAGTATTCGCCATTTGATATTATAACCTTCTTTTCCCCACATTTGAGCCAAAAACATCATTAATGCGTGCATGAATTTAATATTAAAAGTTATTGATGCTTTTATTTCATTTCTAATGCATCGGTGTGTCTATATATATAGAACGCAATGGTGCACTAAACTATGAAATGCACCGAACCATTACATCTGTTAGAACCTCTACAAAGAAAAATATACATAAATGTCAATAGCGGACGTCTGTATTTCCATTTTGTTGATAAAATTGCTATCATTGTGTTTTTACGTATATATGCATGCTCACTAATCATTGAGGCACACAGATTTGATGACAAATTTAATTTTTTAAATATATAGTTTATTAAGTGTTTTTACATACAAACTAAGAAAACATAGTGAAAAAAGAGAGGGAATTTCATTTTTCAAAACATATTTGTTTATAAATTAAAATACTATTCATTATTTCATTTTTTTGGCTGAATTTAGAGGGAAGACATGTGGAAGAGAGATTTACCATAAAATACTTTGTAATGACTGGATTTTTTTGAAGAACCAAATTTGGAAGGGATCCGTAGGGCACATACAAATCTGCAGAGAAGAAATTTTAGGTATGTGATTTCATTCTACTGATCATTTCAATATTTCCCTATTTGATTCAAACTATTTTCAATGCATGTTAAAAAAAATAAAAGGGTTTCATAGTTACCTTTGGTAATGGAAATCGTAGCTTTCTTGTTGTTTTTTGTGTTCCCCTCTTTTTTAAACAATAGATTTTTATAGGGGGTTTTTTTAAGCAATAGATTTTTATAGGGTCTATTTAGTTTCATATGGGGTGTTTGGTATCCGTTGCAATGGTACCACTCATTGCATTAGATTCCAAACCATGTCAACCTTGTCGTTTTCAGCGATTTTTCCAAAAACAAATTCCACGGTGCATGGTGCACACTGTACAGAGGTAGCGACTCAATGCACAATTTATATAAAAGCGCATACAGGCACATATATTTGTGAAAAGCATCGATTGGTTGAAAAAATAAAGAGTATTGATTTTCATATCATATACATGCGGGTTAGCAACGCACAATGACTAATAGTACAAATTGGTGCGCGTATATGTTTGACGTTCTAGTGCACATATATGTTTGACGCCCCGATGCGTTCTGTTTAATGACCGAAATACTAAATTGTATAAAAATTTCATAATTTATATTTTTTATGATTCTTGATTTTTTTTTATACAATATCGTTGATAGAAGTTCAAAGAAAATATCTTGTTGCAATGAGTGCAATGGTAGCTCAGCCTAAGAAGAGATGGAGGCAAGTTCTTTAAGTTTTATTAAAAAGTTAATATATTTGAAATATTTGTAAGTTTAAATTATTGATGGGTATTGGTTAATGCATGTCTTACAGAGCAAAAAATTGAAGGAACTAAATAAGATTATTCGCATTCTAAGTGCAAAAGAGCATAAAAGCTTTATGGAAATGTTCCAAAGAGAGGAAACAAGTGGATTGAAAGGTAATCAACAATAATTTTTTCTTTGACTTTTACTAAAACTGAATTTCTTAACATTAATCACTAACAAGTTTTAAACACTCAATTTCACATTTTTTTAATGTTATGCAGGGACCAATAGCGAAGGAACGGAATCTCGTCCTAAGAAGACAAAAATTCTTAAGGATGTAAATGTTGATGGCGGATTGGTCATCAGTTCATCTAGAGTGGTGCTTGAAGTTAATGAGAGGGGCAAATTGTTTTACAGAGCTTTGAGGGATATAGTAGAAAGAACATATAAATGTAATTTCCACTTACAATGCAAATATCAATCAAGTGTCTCCAAGAATCATATTATACTTACACTACAAGAAACATTTATGGAGCTATAGTCAATGAGACATGTGAGACTTGCAATAGCAAAAACTTACAATAACAAAAAAAAATCATATAAAAGGTATTATTACTAAACATGTTTTTCTATAATATGTTCCAATTATTACCAAATTAATTTATTTTGCTATATTTATTTTCATGTCCATTTAAAAATATATATATTGTGTTTTTTTCATTTTTTAAGAAGAATGTGAAAATTCCAAGTGAAAAACAAGGGGAAAACCAAAACATGTCGGTAGGGATGTCCAAAAAAATGTACAAGGAGATGATAAAAGAAATGAACATAATTGCATCAGAGGAGGATGCATCCCAACAACAACATGCATAAGAGGTATGTGATCATTCATTTATTCTTTTATGTACATCGAATTTATTTATCATATTAAATACTAAATTATTTTGTTGTAGAAAATAAAAGAAAATGGAACCCAATCAACACATAAGACGGGACGACAAGGAAGAAAAGGGTTTATCGCAAAGTTTGTGAGTACTTACGTTTTAGACGTTGTTTAAGTTTTCATATTTGTTGTGATCTTTATATTTAAATAATTAATTTACACTGGTCCATGGATGTCTTCTAATAGGTGCTAGCATACAAAGAAGAGCCAATCGAACAATTGAATAACATTAGGTTAACTAAGTGTTGTGAGTATATGTTGAAGTATCGAGGTTTAATTGAACAATTTGTAAGTAGCTATGTTGTTTAACTTCCCTTGTTTTATAATTAATGAAACAATAAGAAACGTTTATATTAATTATATCGACTATGCTTTGTCGTGGCGTATTAAACATGCAAAAAATAAAATATGGAGAGAAGACAACATAATATCTTTTGTTACATAACATGAGGCAAAGCTCCGAAGGCATCTATATGGTTTATGAATCACTTGTTGCTATGGTACGCTTTTTTATTTATGCAATCATGTATATTCTACTATATTATAAATGTAGATTTACGTATTACTCTTTATTTCTATGTTTATAGATGGAACATGAGTAGTTGGAACGTCAAAAAGAAGTCGAGCAAGAAAACATTTGTTTAAATAACCAAAGTACAACATTGCCTACAATTGATCAAGAAATAAGGGATGCACATGTCTCAAGCAATGACAATAGTTCAAGTGATGAATGACAATCAATATAATTGAATGTCACTGCAAGTTGTATGTTTTGGAATATCGGTCTGTAAAAATCAGAGATTTTACTTAATGTAGTGGACATAATGTCACAATTGCATGAGGACATGATACCAATAAGTGTAACAATTACATATTGGTTCCACTTTTATTATTGTGGACCTTTACGTTGTCCCATTTTGTATGACCATCAGTGTCATTTTCATATATAATAAAATGTGTTTGTTATTTTATTTCATTGTCAAATGTTGCGTTGTTGATCAATTAATGTGTGAATGATTTACATTGTTGCAAATAAAAGAGGTGTAATCCATTGGATAAGGCATTAATGCAATCATTATATCAAAATGTAATAACAGAAATATAAAAAAATATATTATTAAAAAAAAAAAATTGTAAATAAAACAATTAATTAAAATATAAACAAATCAGTGCATTCTTATGAACTCACAAAATGTTGTCTGAAATAATATACAAATCGGTGTTTTTTAAGGGGTTATACGCATCGATTCATATTAAGCATATGGAAGCACCGATGCATATTAATTATACTCAAGCATCGATGCATAAAACGTGTGATAATATATATCATTTTAAAATTTAATAGTGGGCATGTGATAAATACGCATTGGTTCTTTAAATATAATAACAGTACTAGTGCTTTAAATAAAATAAACACATCAGTGCATAAAACATGCGATAATTTATTTTGTTTTAATATACTAGAAGGTGTTCTCCTTGTAGTACATATACCAAACAACTTTTCATGGATTTAATGCTTGCTTGATAAAACATCAAAAGAGGTTAAGCCTACCCTATCCCCTATATATAGGCATGCATGGGCTAAAAAATTCTGCCTCGGTTAGGATGGAAGGGGAAAATATTGAGGCATATTTTTTTGATTAAAAAAGAGCCCACATTCATGACCCCTTGGGAGTTGTTGCAAGGCATAGGTTAGAGGTGAAGGTCTCTTTTTGTTATCAACACCAAGATAATGAGGCTAAGAAACCTCACCAAAAGAGCGATAACCAATGCAGAGGTTTTGTAGAAACTGCAAGTGATTGTTGAGGAGAAGGAAAGAAAAAGAAAGGAAGAAGCTACAAGGGTTTTTGCTTAGAGACGAGCCCTTTGAAAATAAAGGTAGGAACAAGAAATGAAGAGTTTGGAATCCTTAGAAAAGATCAAGGAAAAAGTTGAAGCCAAAAGAAAGGATGAAGCATGGAAGAATTCTACTCATCAAGAAGAACCGACAAAGAAGAAGGAAGTTGAGGCTAAAGTTAGAGTTGAATCGATAGTAAAGAAAGATGAAGAGGAGAGAAAAGCTATAGATGATGTAGGAGCCAAGGAATCGACAAGAAAATAGGCTAACGTTAGGGCTGAAGAATAGAGAGATGGTGAAGAAGAACTGAAGAAAAATTATTTAGATAACATTCCATTAGAAGAAATCCCACAAGAAGAGAATGGGGTAACATAGCAGATCTATAAAGACAACAGGGAACAACTAGATCCAACACAAATGGAAGAAGACTTCACTACTCTAACCTTTGATAGTAATTTTGTTATAGGAATGGTTACATGAGGTGATGAACCTATTCCAACCACTATGGATGAAGTTTCTAACCTTGATCTATTATCATTTGATAAATAGTGGAAGCAAGTAATAAGACAAAAATACAAAAGGAGGACAATCAACTTGGATTTTGAAGTGATACTCACCACTGAAACTTTGGTGATGGATACAAGAAGGTTGAGTTTGAATTCCTCTACCTCTTCGGGTTGGTGAATGCTTAATCAATGTAAATAAAGTTGTAGATGTAGAAAATAAATTGAATGAGTATGGAAGAAAAATCACCTTGCTAAAAAATAAGTGAATTATTATAAATCCAACAAGTATCAACCATCATTTTTCGTTGATTATGCTTTCAGAGTTTATAATGAGTTGAATAATGTTCAAAGAGAGTTTCATGACAAATCCCAGCATGTGCAATCTTATGGTCATGATATTGTTGATATCATCACTCACATCTACTCTTGGGAGATCGCATATGAGTAAGCTCAATTTGAGTTTGACACGATTAAAGATTGGTGGTCCTCTTTAGAGGAAATCCCTACAGAAATTAATGTTTTCACACTCAAAACATTTGAGGAGATGGAATTTGGGTTAAAATATTGAAAAAATGCAACATATAACGCTTTGGATGGAGTTATTGGTGAAGTAACAAATTTTGGTGTGTTATGGGAAGTCATAGAGAATATGATCAATACTTTCCATTTACCATCCTTTGGGCCAAAGGACAATTTATTCCCATGGGAGAAGATATCAAAGGACTTATATGAGCATATAAATTCAAATAGAGAATATATTAGTTCCCTATTTGACCTTGATGAAATAACCATTCAAAAGTTTGTAGAAGCCCCTACCAGGGAAATAACATTGGTTAGAGCTTTCATGCCTAAGATTGAAAATTTTGAAGATAAAATGAGGCAGAGCATAGCTTCCTCCAAAGGTCCTTTCAAGCAACAATATTTTCCTCAAGAAGATGCACTAAATAAAAATTTAGAGGCATGGACTGCACATATAAAGAAATTAAGAACAAGAAAGGGTGAGGGTTTCTAAATCCATGTGGGTAAATCTTCCAAAAGAGAGGATTCAAACAGTCGAGGAGAATCAACTCTCCAAGTTTTAGAAAGTGATAACTAACTGAAGGAACCCATCATACTTGAAGGGGAAATGAACAATCAACCAAATGTATCAAAACAATTGATTTCCCCTCTCCATTTTTCTATAAAGCACGTGAACTTGAATTGTAACAAAAAATTTGTATGCATATTGTAGAATTTTCTATGAAGTGGTAATGAATGAGACGCCATTACTGGCCAATATTTTCTTGGAGACAAACTTAAGTTATGAAATGTGTGTTTTGTGGAACTTTTTCTTTTGATTTACTTAATTTTGGAATGATATGAGCATATGATTTTATAGTGTAGATGTTTCTCACTTATAAGTAACTTATTTATTTAGTTTATCTCAAAAATTTATTTTCTATAGGCTTCAGCGTGGCACTGCAATCAGTGGGTCATTACTTGACTTTTCTACAATACTACTAGTTATTTGGATTATTGCTTTTATTTGCTCTAGTAACTTTTTGCTAAAGTTTGAAAGTAGTAAGATATTTGATGCTATGTTGATTCCATCAATTTTGTTAGTTAGCTTGGGAATCATTCTGCATTATGCATATTAAATTAGTTACATTTCAGTTTTTTGCATTCAAAAAATACATAAACGGTGGATTGGGTTGCAACCGATAAAATCCGAACAAAACTGTCTAAAGGTGGTCAAGTCATAAACCAGATGGATTCCCTATTCCAAATAGTGCAAGTTATAATTGAGACCTTTGATTAGGGATAATCCCTATTGATTGCATAGGGTCATTCAACCTTGTCAACACCAGGGTAAACTACTATACAGGAAGGATAATAACCACCTTTCTTTATATATAATATAAAATAGCATGACGGATTAGCTTGAGTGGATGAGTGCTATGAATTGTAAATAAGAGGTCTCAAGGTTAAGTCCTTGGGTTGGCTACCTATGTGATATGTTAATACTTGATGTCCCCATCGGGTTAGGCATAGTCTATGTCGATGGTTTACCTTGGTTATCACTTGTTGACAATTGTCAAGTCGTTGGGTGTTTTCAGTGTGTGGTTACATGGAAAAAAATATTGTGTGTGTGTGTGTGTGTGTGATGAATCCATTGATCTGAACAAAGATGAATGGTTCGTCAAGATTAATACACAAAAGTTTTTGATAATTAACGAGTGATGAAATAATAAAAGACAATGGAAGCAATAAAAAATTAAATGAGGGGAAAAAGACAAAAACATAATTAAATGTAAAAGAAAAAGAGAGTTGGCAATGGAAAATGAAAGGTTTTTGGCCTTCCCATTATCCCCATATCTACCTACATCTTCTTGTAAATTGCACTCACAAAGGGCTTTGTGTTGGCCAAGATGTGAGGATGTAGAAGATAAGCTTTGTCGTGTAAATTGTTGAGTGGCCATACAACCATGAGTTTCATTGTAACCTAATATTGTTGAAATGAAGACCGAACAACCATTTGATGCTAGTTTTTCCATTTGGGTTTCCCGGGTAAAATATTTGTGTCTTATGATGTGTTTTATTTTCTATGCAATGGCTCCAATACCACGCCCTTGCATTTAACTTGATTTTGGTAATTATACATAAAGAATACATGATCACCCCTCTCTCTATTTTTAACCACAATAATCAATGATCCTAACCTTTGTTGTAACAATTACCATCTACATTAACCAATACGTTCTTGGATTTCTTTGTTTAGTTTTTGGTTGTGTGGTGCTTATACAAGCAACATAAATGGGTTGAGATCAAATTATTCTTGCTTGGAATTCATACTTGCAATTAATTGGCTAATAACAATGGTTAGTACACTTGGCTTGTACATCTATTATCCTAAGTGAAATTGATGGATGAGATCAAAGAGTTTCTACCACACTTGCCTTCCCCAACTTGGTGGTCATTTCTGGTTCAAAGTTTTTAGTAATTCCCTCGATCTCTCATTGGATTGGTGTCATTGTTTATGAGTAGTGCATGATATATTTTACTGTATTTCCAACTCCCTCGCTTCCCTAAATGTCTTCGATGTCGTCAATTGAAGAATGAATCCATTCTCATCCTAAGCACAAGAGTTATACCTCCAACGATTAACATTATTGTACAGGGGGGTTTGCTTGTCTTTTGTGGAGTCCCTAAATGGACAAGATATCCTATAGGAATTGTTGAGTCATTCTCAACCTGTGTGTAGATGTAATTTGGAATAGAATGTAATTCAAAGTATTATTTTCATTTTTTGATGTTGGAACAATCTACATTATGTTTTCTTGAAGTCATTGAAACCATGGAAACGAAGTGTGATTAAACTAGAAGGTGTATTAATCTGAGAATGAAAGCAATTACAAGACTACATTGCTTTACATATGGAATTTTGAACATACAAACTTATATTAACATCTTCCTAGGAGCATTGCCTTCAGCAAAGCATTCCTATTGTTAACCATTGTTGGAGTGATATAATTCATTGATGGATTGGCATCATCATATGGGGTGATATATCACTTGTTCCGATAGATAGTCTATGGTTGGAAATTGGAACGTGTTAAGAACCAATTATCAAAATAGCATAAAAACCTCAGAATAAGTACTCCACGCCTTGACAAAGAGATAAATTCACATAATAAGCATCTTCAAGGGGGAAACCTCCTTATACATCACATGAATTCACAAATACAAGATGATTCCAAATGAAAAGGTATCCTTGGTATATATAGGAGACAAGGAGGTACAATTACAACTAATGGACTCAAGTTGACATAAATGAAATAACAATACTAATGTAATATGCCCCAATTAATGGGTAATGTGCCACAATTTAGGGCTTAACATGCCCCTCCCCTTCATACAAGTGTTGTCCTCAATGCTTGAGTAGTTTTGGATGCTTCTGTATAAAATACTCATCTTACCATGTGGAATCTTTAGTAGGTAGTTTCTTCCACTTAATGAGATACTCTGAAATTGATATATTCCTCAACTCATGAATTCTTATGTCACTGTTAGCTTCAGGCTCCAATATGATTTTACCTTCCTCGTCAAGTTCTGGTAATATAGTTTGAACTAGGATCTTTTCACCTATAACCTTCTTTAAGCATGAAACATGGAAAACTAGGTCTATTCGTGAAGATGCAGGCAACTCCAATTTGTATGCCATAGTACCAATATTTTGCAACACCTTATAAGGACCATAGCTTTCTTGAGGGACATTTTTTTGTATGGTTGTAGTCTTAAAATTACCCAATCCCCTACTTTAAAACTTTTTTTACTACGATGTTGATCTTCTTGTTGTTTCATGGGATTTTGTGCCATGGTAAAGTTGTCCTTTAAGAGTTAGAGAACGTGTTGTTGATACTCAATGTAATCTTCCACTGCTTGAACCTTAGATTTTTATTTTAGATAAGAAGTGATGGATGGTGAGTGATATCCATAAAGTGCCATAAATGGTGTCATTTTTGTTGCAATATGAAAGGAAGTGTTATACCACCATTCTGCCAAGGGTAACCACTTGAACCATTGTGTTTGTTTATCAGATACAAAGCAATGAAGGTAGCCTTCCAGATATTTGTTCACTATCTCAGTTTGTCCATTAGATTGAGGATGATAATATGAGATATGAGCCAATTGAGTACCTAAACAAGAGAATAATTATGTCCAAAAATGTCCAGTGAAGATGGGATCTTTGTCACTTACAATAATCTTTGGGCTTCCATGTAGCTTTTGAATTGTCTCCATGAATGCGGTAGCAACTATTATGGATTTGAAAGGATGAGAGAGTGCACCAAAGTGTGTGTACTTGGTAAGTATTTCAGCAATCACCATGATGACACTCTTTCCTTCATACTTTGATAACCATGTGATGAAATCCATGGAAACCTCCTCTCAGCGTTCACTTGGAATGGCTAATGGTTGTAAAAGACCTAATGTATTAATTGTTTCCACCTTATTTTGTTGGCAAAAAAAACATTCTGCCACAAACCTTTGAACATCAATTTTAAGGCCATCCCAAAAAAAAATCCCTCTTGACCCTGTGATAATTTTTCAAAAATCCTTAGTGCCCTCCTACCAGAGAGGTGTGAAATTCCAAAAGTACCTTTTTTTTCAGTTGGGAGTTATTACATAAATATAAGCAATATTTGTACCATAGTGAATCATTTTTCCATGTAAATGTATCAGATGCACTTGAATCTTGTTGCAACATTTGAATGAGAGTTTACACTTCTTCGTCATTCTTCCATTCATCCCTTGTTTTTGTTATCCAATCAGGTTGGATAATAGAGATAGCATAGAGAAATTCCTCAACATCTTCATCCTGTCTTGAGAGTGCATATGCCACAACATTTTTCTTCCCTTTTTTGTAGATGATTTTGAAGTCATAAACCAACATCTTGGTCATCCATTTTTGTTGCTCTTCTAAAGATAGTCTTTGTTCCAATAAGTATTTAAGAATTTCATGATTTGTTTTGACCTTAAAGTGCCTACCTATTAGGTAAGGGCATCATTGCTTCATTGCATGTAGTATTTCCATCATTTCCTTCTCATAAATGGGTTTGTGTAATTCCTTTCCCTTGAGTGGTCGATTTTCAAAAGCAAGGGGCCTTCCTTCTTGCATTATAAAAACACCAATGCCATTTCCTGAGGCATCACATTCCACAGTAAAGGTTTTTGTGAAGTTTGGTGTGGTTAAGACAAGAACTTTTCACATTGCCTCTTTAAGTTGTTCAAAAGATTTAGTTTCCTCCATAGTCCATGAAAATGCATCCTTCTTAGTTAATGTAGTGAAAGGTGATGATATTATTCCACAGTTTCAAACAAACTTGTGGTAGTAACCTATCAAACCCAAAAATCCTCTAAGATTCTTCAATGTTTTGGTAATCGGCCAATCCATCATGGCTTTAATCTTGTTAGGGTCTACCTTAACACCTTCATGAGATACAATATTACCCAAATACTCTACCTCCTTCGCCCCAAAGAAACATTTGGACAATTTGGCATATACTTGTTGCTCCTTTAGTAATTATAGCACCCTGTCAACATGTCGAACATGATCTTCCCAAGACTTGCTATAGATTAGTATATCATCAAAAAATACTAACACAAATTTTTGAAGCAAGGGATTGAAAACGGAATTCATCAACCCTTGTAATGTGGAAGGTGGATTTGTAAGGCCAAAAGGAATGACCAAAAATTCATAATGGCATTCATGAGTTCTGAATGTTGTTTTTGGGATATCTTCTTCCTTCATTCTAATTTGATGATACCTTGAACAGAGATCCAACTTTGTGAAGTAGATTGATCCATGTAGTTCATATAACAATTCATCAATGACAGGAATGGGAAACTTATCTTTAATGGTGATCTTGTTGAGCTCTCTATAATCTAGACACATGTGCCATGAGCCCTCTTTCTTGAGTACCATTACCACCGGTGCAAAGTAATAACTTTGTCTATGTCTAATAATGCCAGCCTCTAACATTTCTTCAACCATACGCTGAATTTCACTCTTATGGGCATAAGGGTATCTGGAAGGCCTGATGTTAGGAGGAACACTCTCAGGAATTAAGTGAATAACATGATCATGATCGCGAGTGGTTGGAAGACCTCTAGGAATATCTTCAAATACTTTGGAATTCTTATCAATAATCCCTTGGACATATAGGGGAATATACGGCTTATATGTTTGAACATCTAGTGACCATAGTTGTACAATTACACCCTAATTCCCCTTTTTCAATAATTTTGTCATGCTATTAGATCTTACCACCTTATTATGTTTCCATTTGATACCCCTTAACTCAAATTCCTTTCCTTCCAATGAAAATTTCATGAAAAGTTTTCAAAAATTAAAAGCCACTATTCCCAATTATCGTAACCATTGGACCGCTAGTACAACATCAGCACCACCCATAGGTATAGCAATAATTGGATTATTCATTACATATTCCCCCATAGTAAGATTAATCTTATGGCATTTTCCTGAGCAATTGATAGTTCCTCCATTTTCAATCATTACTTGAAACTATGGCGATGGATATATAAAGCAATTGAGAGCTTTGGCTAATTTACAGTGAATGAAATTATGAGTACTACCAGAATCAGTTAGCACTATTACCTTTTTCTTTTTGATATATCCTTCGATCTTGAGGGTTTGAGGAGTGTTAACTCCAACCAATGCATAACATGATATGGTGGGAGTCATCTCTTCAGAATAAATATCTTCTACATCTTCATCTTGAGATGGTTCTTGTTTTTCTTCCTCTTCACAATCTATGTAGAGTAATTTCTTCTCACCACACTTATGTCCCTTATTGTACTTATTGTCACAATTAAAGCATAAACCTTTTGTTTTTATTTCCTCCAATTGTTGAAGTATCAACCTTGTAGGTTGAGGTGGTTTATAAGAAGGAACATTGTTCTCTTGATAGATGTTAGGGGCGGTCCTTCTAGTAGTCATAGCCATGTTTTTACTTTCAACATTTCTCGCCACCTTGAATGCATTCTCCAATGATTTGGGTTCCCAAAGGCAAACCTCATGTTGAATGTTATCCTTTAAAGTTCCTATCAAGACATCAATCAGGTGAGCATCCAGAATATCCATTACCTTTATATTCAATCTTTGGAAGTTCTTAATGTGCTCCACAATTGGAGCCTTTTGCTTGAGATTTATTAATTGGCTGAAGAAGGTATTGCTCCTTGTATCCTCATAGTGTGTTATCATTTATTTCGTGAAAATTGTCCAAGTGACAAGTGATTTGTGAGAACAAATCCATCGATACCACAAAAACTGATTATGTTCTAAATATAAGGACACAATTTGTACCTTTTGTGTGTGAGGCACATCATGTAGATCAAAGAACTGCTCCATCTAGAGTATCCATGTGATTGGATCCTTGCCATCAGAATTCCTCATATCGATCTTAGAAAAGTGGTTGGTATTCAACCCAAAGTTGGAGTTTCTCTAGTCTTGATTCATATTCCTTGTGTCCTCATCATGAATTTCATGGGATACATTGTCACTTTCAGTTGGCCTCTCTATTGGCAACATTTTTAACCCTTCCATGATCTCCCCTTTTGAGCCATCCATCTTAGTATACATCATCGCTTCCATCTTAGCTTCAATTGAATCCATCATCATTTGTAGTTAATCTTTTGTCACTACCTTCTTTTGTAAATCATCTATGTCATTGCACATTTCTTCACCTTCATTAAGAGTCCAAGTAGAACTGTCTAAGGGCTTATTTGGTGTAGAATTTCCCTTTTTTTGTGGCATGTTGGCCAAGTATCACTGCAAGGTAAGAATTCCTAATTGGCTTAGGCAGAGGTCCTCACAGACAAGGGAATGCCAGTTGTTATATCTCTTTGATATACATGTGGGGTACAACAATAATACTTGGCCCAATATCTCAGGGAACTAACTAAGGAGGCTTGACCATGCCCTTAGTCATACTATCAGACTACCCAGGTACTAGAGAGTGATCATCTTGAGTGTTGTTCTCGGTGTACTATAGAAACAAGATGACCAAATGGTTTACTCGGTTGGTCTTAGGATTCTATGGGTTCTCCCGATATACACCAGGTATGTGGGAGCTCAAATCCATAGTAGTGTTTTCTAATGTGCAACCATTCGAAAGGGGCCTTTCGATATACTCTAGGTAAGTGGAAGAACCACATTGTCCTCGGGTTGTAGCGCTTACAGTAATAACATCTCTTAAGTTTAAAGACGTTGTAATACGTATGTAACTAAAAATCCCTAAGATTCTCCCAAATTTACGTGATATTCATTTTATCCCCTTTATTCCACTTTTTGAATCACCCCAATTGGATCTTCTAGTCAAAATATATCCAAATTTCCAAAACAAAAAACAAAAAAACGCACCTTTTAAAACCCTGATTTGGAGACTGTTATGCTAGTCGGCCTTTCTTCTGTTGTAGCTCTGCAATTTCGGCCCTTCTAAGTCTAAAATTTAGGCCTAAGGTAACCTGATTATTTTTCTTTCCAACCCCACAGGTTAGACCAATATTGGATTCTCCAAGAGAATTGTATGATAACTTTCCCAAGATGTGCTGATTTTTTTCCTTTTCAAGAGAGCGAACTTGTACGGCCTACCGCATGTCACTGTCTTCACTTCAGAACTTGAAATTTTCACCAATAAAACTTTGCTCCATACCCTAACCATTGGAATAGGTATCGCTCAATTTGGAGGTCTATAGTTTCATATATAACAGTTTTCCCAAGAAAACTTGTTTTAGACTGAAATCTCGACCAGCCAAAAGCCCTAATTTCCTCAGAGAATAAATTTCAGATTACAGTGAATCAAGGGATGAAATTTGTACACAAGATACTTAACTATTCCACATTTGTACTGTAAAAAATTTAGAACATAAAACCAAGCAAAAAAAATTGGGAGCAAAAATGCCAAGAAGACTTGTTTCAGACTAGTTTCAGGACTAGTCAAAAACCCTAACTTGAACAGAATGTATCTCCAAAAATATAACGAACCAAGATATGTAATTTGGAACCGAGTTATCTCTATATGTCTTATGTACACCATATAAATTCCATATCCTGAAACCTTCCAAAAAAAAAGTTGTAGCGAAAATTCCAAGAAGACTTATTTTGAAGAAGCCAGTTCCAAGGATTGTCTAGCTCTGATACCAAATGTTAAGAACCAATTATAAAAATAGCATAAAAACCTCAAAATAAATATTCCAAGCCTTGAAAAAGAGAGAAATTCATATAATAATCCTCTTTGAGGGGGAAACCTATTTATACATCACATGAATTCACAAATACAAGATGATTCCAAATGAAAAGGTCTCCTTGGTATATATAGGAGACTAGGAGGTATAATTACAACTAATGGACCCGAGCCAATGTAAATAAAATAACAATAATAAAATGATTCTCCCTTTGTAAAATTGAAGGACATTCAACTAACATGAATGCTAGAGAATTTCATTTATGTTGATTGAAGCATTGGGTGGTCAAACACTTGGGACAATGACCTATTCTATTGAATGTGATGTGACTTTATCTTACTCCCCTTTATAAAGTATTCCTTTGATAATTGTTGGAGTATTGTAAGGAAGAGTTTTAATGAAACTATAGGGTTTCAAGCAACGAGAATTAGAATTGATAGCACACAGAGCCATGACAATGTCTTAACCTTATTCATGTTGAAATAATTGAAGTCAATTGAATATTAATTTGAAAAGGAGTCAATTGAAATTTGATTGAGCAAGCGATTTGTTATCGATTAAAATATAGCGCAACAAAGTAGCAGTCGAATTTAACAATGATAGAAAGCAAATCATATTTTTCCTACTGCTAGCATTTGCCTTGGCATTACAAAGCCAACAAACAGAACCATCCTCACATGCTTGTTGGATAATATTGAATAGAGAAGTGTTGCATAGAATTTTCACTCAGAATTGCATTGAGCACAGAATCCCTAGAGATCAATTATGGAGATAGATCACTTGACATCATACAAAGAATAATTTTCATTTATGTGGAGGATCCATGTTGGCGATACATGTAGGTTGTAAGTCCATCATTTATGGATTAGATAAATGGGAAGGCTCAAGGGCCTTTAGTGATTAAATTAAAGAAGGAAAGGGGGTAGAAATAACACCATACAAATCATTGGAAAAATTAAAATTGTTGGGGTGGGATCAGAGGTAGAAGGTCTTAAAATTGACCTGGTTGATAAGACCCTATATGGCATCATAGGGATTCATTGTCATTCTCCTCCAAGGATGGAAATATTGTCCTATATAACTAGAGTAAATGTTGATGGATTCGAGATAGGAGAATCAATCATTTCGTTGGAATAAGGTTTAAACTTAGAAAAAAGGCATCAAATAGTGAGAAATGGTCACCTATTTGAGCCAATGAATATCCTTGGTCAAGGGTTCAACTTCCTATCAATGGAGTAATAAGTATGTGGAAAAAATGTTGTATCAAGGGAGAAATAACCTCAACCAATTTTGAACGGTCCTAGAAGCAAATAAAGGAGGAAGTGTGTCAGAATGTGAAAAGTAAAGGGTCACGTTGGTCCTCAACGAGGACATGGGCATGGAAGTCAGAACTAATTTAATGGAAAAATCCTTAATTGGGCAGTTCATGGAAGGAGGTGTCGGAAGGATCTTCAAGGATATGGTTGGAGAATTCCCAGTCACGGTTACTGGGATATGTGCCAAAATTTCACATTTTAACAATAGGATGGTTGGATTTTGAGTTCCAGTTATAAATAGATTTGGAGAGGGTTTTAGCTCATAAATGGTACTCGAGACTTGCATTTCTCAACCTTCGAAAGTGGAAGGATATATGTTATCCTAGAAGGGAAATAATGTATATGCAACCAGTTTGGGTAAAACTTCCTAGTATGTCAATGGATATGTGGAAGAAAGAAGTGTCGAAGGTTTCAGGGAACGAAATTTGTAAATTTATCAAATTGGAGGAGGATTATACACAAAATTGGACAGAAGAGTGATAACAATTTTGATGGAGATTAATCCAAGAGAGGGCTTGCTAGAGGAGATAGATATTTCATGGGGTCAGTGGAAATTTTGCAGAAGTTCTTGATTTTTGAAAAAATCATTTAGGTGCTCAAACTGCCATGCAACATGTCATATTTGGAAGGAATGTCCTAACCTTATAAGAAAATGGATTAGAGGGAAAAATTGAAAATCAAGGGGGGGGGGGGATTGTATGTCAATTAAAACCCCAAGTATCATTTTGGGTTCTAAGATGTAAAATGTGTGGAGATTATGGAAAAAAAAATCATCAAAAGCAAGAGCATAAGTGTATATAGTAAATAATGGCAATGAGGATATACACAAATAAGAGGTAGAAGTCTAGAAGAAGAATAACAAAGCACAAGTATTTTTAGGCCTATACAAGGTGCCAAAAAAAGGTAAGCAACTTGATTCTCCATTAATTAGTTCTCACCCTTGAATAAAGTTAGGTTTTTCATAGGATGTATGTTTAAAAGATAGTTCCTTCTAAAATTGCAGTCTAGGTAAGGCCATGGGATTAATAGGAGATGGAGAGGAATCCTATTGACATGTAGAAGATTTATGTAATCCATCAATGAAGTTTGTAAGGGTAGACACAGAGTTTTTAAAAATAGAAGAAATCCCTTGAGATAACAATATGGAAAGAGATGAAGAGGACAATTCCTTGGAAATAGAAGGAAGAATTAAGCATATATACTATCTTAGATCTAAAAAGGAAATCTCCCACAAAGGGACAGAGGGTTTGTTGAAGAAAAATCTCCCTACGGACAGGTAGATCTCCTCAAAGAGATAGACTCTTAACTCTAAGATAGAAAGTGCTTATCATGTTCATTGACTTCCTTTTAGATCTAGGTGGACTGGTGTGTGAAAAGGAAGGAGAAAAGAAGTACCTTTTACCGGTGTTTGTCCCTGCGGGCTCCGAGTTGAGCTCCAATCTTTCGCTCCTCGATGAGCCCTATAGACAAACAATAGTACAACCACTTCCTACTCTATCAATATTAGTCCGAAATAGGTCTATCTACTACAGAGACTAATTCATGTGATATTAAACACAAATTAGAAAGAAACAAGCCAAGCAAATCATATTAATGAGGACAAAACATTGCTTACAGTCGTAGATGGATTGCAACAGTTTTATCAAGTCCTCCTTGTCTACCCCTTGCTCAAAAGATCCACGATCCGAATGATAGCTTCATTGATTGCTCCCTATGAGATCATAGGTCTCTTGCTGCCAAAATATCTTTGTTCCAACACCACTTATGAGATCATAAGTTTGGTATGATTCTCTCTTTTCCAGTCCTCTTTCACCATTAGAAAGCTTGCTTGTATAGCCTTGGAGAGGCTCAACAACTTG
>JZKD02S1674331.1:281908-302484 GCA_000966675.3 Picea glauca | reverse complement strand
ATGTGATATTAAACACAAATTAGAAAGAAACAAGCCAAGCAAATCATATTAATGAGGACAAAACATTGCTTACAGTCGTAGATGGATTGCAACAGTTTCATCAAGTCCTCCTTGTCTACCCCTTGCTCAAAAGATCCACGATCCGAATGATAGCTTCATTGATTGCTCCCTATGAGATCATAGGTCTCTTGCTGCCAAAATGTCTTTGTTCCAACACCACTTATGAGATCATAAGTTTGGTATGATTCTCTCTTTTCCAGTCCTCTTTCACCATTAGAAAGCTTGCTTGTATAGCCTTGGAGAGGCTCAACAACTTGAGATATCCTTGGGGAAGGTGAGGATTTTCCTCCTTCAGTTGAGGATCTGCCCTAAGATCATGGTTGGACTAGGGATTCGAGTTCAACTGCCTTCTAAGAATGAAAATATCCTTCCCCCATTCATCTCAACAACTCAACTGTTGCCTAAAATAGGTAGTGCTCCCTCAAAAGGGCACTCAGAGCGCTATAGCGCTCCCTAGTAGGCTTTAGGGGAGTGCCAGTGCTCCTGAGGGTAGGATATCTCCTACAGAAGGGCCAAAGAGATTTATAACACTCCCAAACAGTGTAAGGGGGAGCACCAGCACTCCCAGAAGAGGTGTAGGGGAGCGCTCCCCTCCAAAAACTCAGTTTTTGAGGTGCTTTCAGATGGCAAAAGGTTTGTAAGCCTGTTGACTCAGTTCTCCTCTTCCAAATCAAATGTTTAAGGTGTTTCAAGTGTCCTCCTCATGTCGTTATAGGCATGACATAGGCATCATGGTAGCATGTTTTTTTTTACACTTGCGACACTTGTGAGCAACATGCGACACTTGCGACCTTGTGAGCAAAATGAGACACTTGAGACCTTTGTAATGACGACACTTGGGACACTATCAAAGTGAGTATTTTTTATGTGTAACAGATTGCCCCCTAAAGTATGAAGTTAGAAGATGAGAACTGATAACTGAAATTCTTTGTAGACTTTCAAGCAAGGGTATAGACGCAGAGAACCTGACAAAAGTTGCACACAAACATCCAACAAATATTATGACATGTTTCAAACCCAAGGCAGGCATACCTATGCTTGGGTGATCAAGACTTGCAAGATATGGCCACCATAAAATACATTGCATATCCATAATTGTATTGATAAAAAGGTATAGCCACTGAAAATACACTATGGATCTATACTCCCATGACCTGAATTAATCATAGCCACAAAAAACACACAGTGGATCTACGAGATGACAAGACATAGCCACGACCAATACAAAGTGGATCTATGTAACAGTATATGTGTCATTGTTCAAGAGAAACTCCTTTGCAACCTGGGTGAAGTACATATCAAAGTGATCACACAACCCAGGGTCTTCTTATCGATTCCGATGTAGTATGAATCTAACCATGTGAATAGATGTCTTGATGTTGAACATGGTAGAAACCACTTGATTGCCGGTCAATAATGTAAACCGTTAACAAGCGCGAGGGAGATCACCATTAATGTCGATGATTCCCAAGGTACCCTAGTACATTCCAATGAATGTGAATGGATGAGCTGGAGTCGAACATCCATGGAATCATCCGATCATAGGTCAATGATGTAAACCTACTGTCGGATGTGAAGAGGCCTGCCATTGAGGCATGCAGGTCCCAAAGTACTAACTGGTTTCTAAGTCTAATTCCTGGATAATGTGTTGAATTCGACAGGAATAGGCTCGCGAAGTAGGGACTTAATGTATCCCCCATCAATGACACGAAACGAACATAGATATGTAATTGGTCGATCAAATGAACATGGACTGACATGGGTATTGAGACAAGATATTTGTGATGGCTGACTCTCGAAGCGGATACTTCCCTTGAACACTGAGGCACAACAACAGAAACATGACATGGACCAAAACTTGATGATGCAATGGATGTTGTGACTTACGTCAGGTGACCCAAAGGAGTGAAAGAAACTCAAAGAATTGGCTCAGTGCAGAGGTTCAGCGGATTATAATGCGTGCAAAAAACACAGTGACGTGTTCAAGGGCGACTCAAAGAGTTATTTGGTAGTGTTCTCAAGAAACTGCTTGGCTTGCTTCTTTCAATTTTCCCCCCATCCAGATAGACGAGTACCTCTTTTTTATTTAATGAGCTCGAGGAGGATAACACATACTCGATAAGACTCACCTTCAGTAAGCTCCTCTTCCTTTGTTTAACGAACTGGAAGAAGTAAGGGTTCGATCCCATATGGGTCTGTCGATGTTTTGTTTAGCGAGTCCAAAGATAGAAAACTTGAAGGTTTTTCATGATTATAGTGTCGAGAAAAACACTTAAAAGAGAACTCTCTCAGTTCCTTTTTCTTAAAGTGGTCTGACGAGACCGAAAAAGAGATAAACTATCACTCAAAAGATGTTTTCTTCAAATACTTTAACGAGCGTGAAAAGAACAAGGTCGCTCGGTAATCTTTTCATCTTTAGAGAATCTGAAAAGAACTTAAAGATGACTCTAATATTGTCCTTTTTCGTAATGTTAGTCTCACGAGGTCGAAAAAGAGATAAATTATCACTCGAAAGACGCCCTTTCAAATTGTTTAACGAGTGGGAAAGGAAGCAAGATCACTCGACAATCTTTTCATGTTCAGAGAGTCTGAAAAGAGCTTAAAGAAGACTCCAGGGGGTTCCTTTTTCATGTATCCATACAGGTCCGAAAAAGAGATAAAAGTCTACCCGGATGCATTCTCATGTAATTACGAGCACGAGAAAGAACAAAGACTAAGCTCGGTATGCCCCCAGCTTGAAAGCTAGTGGCTTAACTCCAGAAAGATCATCAAAGGTTGGAGACATGCCCTCCAAGCTTCGATTCATTCACCGAAGGATAAGGGTGGATGAAAAGAAGGTTCAAGAGAGGTGATTGTTTCATGTTTTAACAAGCTTGACACAGGAAAAGAACTATGCTCAAGGCCTTTGTTTCATTTTTTAACGAGCTTGCCACAGAGAAGAGAAACTATGCTCGTGGTTTCGTCCGGATCATGGCTTCCAAGAGGATAATGCTCTGGAAGGGTACCATGTCAAAGGATAAAACGTGGTCATGACCTCCAGGAGATCTTCACTGAATGGAAGATAATCACTCGAGAAGGAACACATGTCGAGGATCGCGATAGGAGTAAGGAAATTAGGCTCCAATAATCCTACCGAAGAAATCACCATGTCCACTACCGGATCCAAATCATCGAAAGTTGAAAGCATGGGAGATGATGAAAAATCAACACCAGGAGTGGAGATAGATGGTATATCTGCCCGAATTTCTTCATGAGGGGGAAGAAAAGAGGATCGGTGACGGTTATCATTCCGAGGTAACTTGTCAATGCGAAACATTTCCAGGAGAGATTCATCCAAAGGAAAAGTTGGGGAAATGTAGTCAATTGCAGATGACAAGGAACTCAACCGTGATTGCATCAAGGAATTGTCAAGTGCCAATAGATGTTGGGCATCTGACGAGGGAGAAGCGGATTGGGTAGAAACGTATGAAGTTTCAGCTGGACTAAGTGGCACGGTGTCACTTAGTGCATCAAATTCTAAAGGACAAGGTACAATCCAAGGGTCAGATGATTCTAAAGATTGATAAGCCGTGGTCAAAATCATATCGATGTTGTCAATATGATGTGTAGTCGGTGGAAGTGGTGTAGGGAAGGTACCCATGATGCTAGAGTCTTTCAGTAAGCCAACACCAACGCTTTCATACGTGATCTTGTGGTCTCCCAAGAAAGGAATATTGTTGGTAGCAGGAGCGCGAGCATCGGTCGTGTAGAAATCCAACTAATCAACAATGACAATTTTTCCCTGGTGAGGAAATTGTACACATCGAAAGACCGACGAGGCAATGGCAGTCATGGCATAAAACCAAGTTATTCCAAGTAACAAGTTGTAATCAAGGGGAGCATCGACCACCTCGACATCAACAGTGATGGTTTTGCCACCCAATTGGATGGGTAGGGACTGTAAAATCCCATGGGGATGAAAACCTCACCCATCGAAGGCACGTAACATTGTTGGGGATTTGTTGACTGCTGGTGATTTTAAACCTTTCCAACATGCTAAAGACATGACACAAGTTGAGGCTCCCTCATCCAGAATAGTTCGATGGATTTGTTGATTATGAACAAAAACATCAACTTAGAAAGCAAGTTGGTGGGAGAGTTGAGACGCATAATTATCCAGGTTAAACATGATCTGATTGGACGACTCAAGATCAATAGCGCCAAGAGCGGTCAAGAGCTTTTTACGTTGACTGGGGCAGTGTTGTAGAACTTCTAACGTAGACATAGCACACAGTGCTTGAGCCAAATCTTCAACAATGTTGTAGTTTTGGGCAGCACGTGAACTAGGATTAAAGGTAGCTTTGTGGATAGTTCTCTTAGGAGGACGTAAGATAGAGTCGAACGTGGGTTTCTCGATCTAGAGTGGTCCAGACAGAGGATTAACCGATGGAATACTAACAAAGGATGATGATGGATCCAGTAAAGTGTCGGCACCGTTAGTATATTTTCCTTTGTCAGGGTTACCTGGTGTGTCATAGGTCTTAGAGAGAGTGTTCAAATTAATCCCATTAAACATATAAATATGTGCACTTGACGAGGCCTCATCATTAGGATCGCTAGAACTGCCCCCAGGAGAGGGGGTTTGAGCAACCATGGATTGTTGCTGTGGAAAAGGCTGAGTAAGCACAACGGGTTGTGACTTCCCTTGGAAAATTTTGGCCACTTCATTGTGAAGTGGACAATCTCGAGTGTAGTGATCATCACCACAAATGATACACATGAATTTCAATTTCCGTTGTGGTTGTTTTTCGGTAGCAGGTGTTTGATTCTTGGGTTGTTCGTTATTATTTTTTGATTTATTCTTTGTCTTCTTCTTACCTCCAGATTGTTGTGAAGGGGCAGATTAAACTGCATTCACCTCAGAGATCTAAGTTTGGGGGGGGGGTAGAGGAGGGTGTAGTTGATTTGGAAGAGATTGAGTTTTGACAGAACTGATAACGCCATCCGCATGAGATGAGGATGATGGCTTAGAAGAATCGGTATTAGCTCGAGCAACATTCAGAAGCAAATCATACAAAGTACCAGATTAGGAATAAACCAAGTCTAAGTACTGAGCCTGAGCAATGGCATGTTCCTATGTGACCGCACCACCCATAGTGACATCACGAGCGATCGGGGGTAACAGTGATTTAGTAAACCATTCTGCCAAGAGCATGTCAGGAATGACTGCCTTGATCATCCTTCGTCATCGCCTCTACTCATGAATATGGTCAGAGATATGCACAGAGTTAGTTTGACGAAGGGAGGTCAAGAGTTAAGTACCCGTCTCGTAGTGAATAGGCAGTTGAAAGTGCATGAGGAAAGACATGGCAAGGGAATTGAAATCGTGAAAAGAAGCACGTGGTAGTTCAATATACCACTTTGTTGCAGAACCGATAAGTGTTCGCTGGAAAAGACGCAAATGTATAGAATCATCCATGAGGGAGTTTGATGAACACCACAAATGGAAAGTCATCACATGGTTGTTCGGATCTTTGCCAGGGTTTTCGTCAAATTTTGGAATATCAGAAGGAATCTTAGCTGGAATGACTGGCCAAACCAGTGAATGAGAAATAGGTTCATTAGTTAACCGAGACAAGTCTGGGAGATCCAGAGTCGCGAGGAAAGGTAGTTGTCGGTTAATGTGTGAATGATACTGGTGTGGCATAGGAACACCAGTAGGACCATAGACTAGGTTAGGTGGATAGTTGTAACCAGTAGGTCCTCCTACATACAGTTGTTGTTGGCCAGGATAAGTAGGATTATATGGTGCATGAGAAACATGGGCATAACCCGGTGGGTTTTGAACATTATAGGGCGAGTGATTGATTTTCTCGTGAGGAGGATAAACATTTTGGCCTTGAGAATAGTAAGGGGTAGATCCCGGAGGTGGATACACATAAGGCCCATGAGGAGGATAGGACTATGGTCCCGGAGAACTCCAGGTGGTGTTTTGGATACCGCCCAAATAAGATTGCCTGTAAGATGTTCCGAGAGGGACGGGATTGGATACTCCTCCTAGTGGGTTGTTATACAAGTGTCCCCCAATGTGGGGTTGAGTAAAAGTGCCTCCTAAAGATACTCCCCGGGATTGTGAAGGGTTTCCAGCAAATGATGGTTTCCCCCCTGCCAGCGGTGGATTTATGACCATGGTGTGACTGGCAAACGGAGGTTGCCCTCCAGGAGGAGTATGAAAAGGGGGATGTACCCCAGGAGGGGCAGGCCCGCCATGGAAAGATAGTCCTCCAGGAAGGAAAGATATGTTGGATGGTGGTTTCCCTCCAGCCGATTGTGTTTGGCCAACAGGGGTCTGCATTCTCAGGTGAGAAGATGTCCCAGCAGGATCATGTGGAACATGTGGAAATGTAGGGTAAAGACTTGTAGAAACAGGGGTAGAGATTGAAGTGCTTTGAGGAAGAGTAGAGGTGATGAGTCCATCATTAGGATGTACTTGCATTGGCGTGACAGTAGAGTGAATAACCTGATCGACTAGGTGATTCATGGTTTGACCGGATGGTCTTGTTTCACTAGGAGGGTAATGAGGATGAAAGGGTTGTCGAATAGATTCAAAATTTTCATAGAGATCGCGTCCTAATGAAGTCCTCCATACAGAACGAGCAGGTGTTGGATTGCTTGCTACTGCGGTGCTAGGATGAACAGGAGTCCTATACTCATCACCAAAGAGTGGTTCCGTGGATCCCATATATGTTTCGGTAAAGACCCTCTCCAGTAATCGTGGGACTTCTTCGTCTATGATGTTCCCAAGGGAGTCTAAATGAACCAAAAGTGGTTCGAGAGGAGTTACCAACATAGGTGTGGTGGGATTTTCAACCGTGCCCAAAGCGTCTTCTGGATTATCTAATGGGGGAGCAATAGCGCTTCCGACGTCAAATGGATTTTCTACCTCTCTACAGTAGTTGTCTTCTGGAGGGTTAGAAGGTAAGGGTTGATAGCCTTCCGGAGGTAACCCTTGCATCTTACATGATCGGCAAAGACCTTTATCGTCTACAGGCTCAATTTTGGAGAATAACAGATCACACTGAAAATCTAGGGCCAACTAACAAAAAGAAACAGCATGCGCTAAGAAATATAGGAATCAACGAAGTAAACAAAACTTCTCTCAATGATCGTACTAGTTGTTGATGAAATCCAACGTCGTGTGATCAAGTCGAGAAGGGGCTGGGATATGGTGGAACAGTTACAATGGMGACCTACTTAATGGACTTACGCCTTGGTGCAAGCTTCCACGCAGTAATTGTGGATTTACCCTCCAAGGAGCTCGAGTGAKTTTGACCAATGTCTACTCCAGGTACAATAAGACTTCCCTTCACTGTCACCTTGTGTAAGACCCTAAATATTATGGCTACTAAGGTTACCAATTCGCATTCAACCCCTGGGCGGGTACGGTCGACAGTCCAGTCCAAACGTATGGGCAGGGTATCTAGCCCGAAATCAACTTGAAAGGCTTCCACTCAACATTGTGGGTATACCTTTAAGTGATCCCCATAATACGATATGACTACTACAATCAGTCAAACCACGGAGGGATAATATTCATAGCTTCCCGAGTGTGACCTCGTGCGTAACCCCTGTGTGAGAGGGGGATCCTAGGCAGACTTATACGACAAATGGATTTGACTCTCCCTAGCTCAGGATGCTAATGTTTGTTTTGGAAACTTTGGAGAGTTATGCTTACAGCCTAATCCAAAGTGCTAACCCTAGTCTACTGTTGGTGGAAGATCCTAAAAACAAAAATGTTCTAGATGATTTTTAATTAGCGTTCATTTTATAGTTGTTCTTTACTCAAAGGGTGTACGAAAGTGAAACTAATGGAATGATGACTTAATGCCCAAAAATATGCATGAAAGATGATAAGAAGTCGTTTCTTTTCAATGAACACCTATTTAAGGGAAAGAGAAGGAGTCATTTTCACTTTCAAACACTAATATGAAAAATCCTCTATCAATTGGTTCTCAATCGAATCCGGCGCAACGCTAAAACCTTTTCGAAAAATGCCTTCTAATATGCAAATCAAGCACTAAAATGTAACTTTTCGTTTGTATGTGAATGATAACTAATTCAATGCAAAAAACTTCTCCTATCAACTACATTTTCAGATCAAGGAGACTCAGAGAAGTATGATCAGATTTCGCACACACAACAGACACCCTCTTGCTATGATTGAAGCAAGAAGTAAATAGAGAACAAAAAACAACAATGAAAAAACCAAACAATTCACACAAAAATGAAGTGTTCAAAGAACAATGACCTTCAAAAAACCAAGTGAGAAGAGTCACAGACTTCAGATGTCCTTCACCGGAGTTCCCGCTCAGTCGGATAGGAGAGCAAAAAACAGCGGATCGATTTCAAGCTCTCAACAGCAAAAAATTCAAAAAGAATGAAGAAGGGCATAAAATCTAAAAAATAAGGTGTTTACTTCTCAAGAGGAAGTATGTCAAAGGTCAAAGGAAGAATCATTGAATCACAAAGCAGCCCAGCAAGTGAGAAAACAAGGTTTGGACCTTCAAAAATTGCAATTTTTGAAGAGATTTTGGGCAAAAAGGGGTTGGCGCTCTGGTATAAGGGCCACCAGAGCATTATAAATCTCTTTCTAGCATCTTAAGGGAGCGTTGGTGCTCTAATAACAAGGCAGGGGAGCGCTGGAGTCCTAAAGCTCAGAAAAAAGTCCAAAAAACCCAAAATTTCAATGGAATTTTTGCAATCAAGCTGAGTGTGATGGAGTAAAAAGTCAATCAGCAAATGCAATCAGATATAAAGGGGTGAACAAGGTCTAAGAAAAAAAAAGGTAAGACAAGGCCTATGAGGAAAAAAAAAACTAAGAAAATTTTTATTCCTCCCCAGTGGAGTCACCAGTTTCTGTTGAAGGAAAATCTCCCTGTGGAAAGGTAGATCTCCTCAAAGAGCTAGACTCTTAACTCTAAGACAGAAAGTGATTATCATGGTCACTGACTTCCTTTTATATCTAGGTGGACTAGTGTGTGAGAAGGAAGGAGAAAATAAGTACCTTTTACCGGTGTTTGTCCCTGCACGCTCTGACTTGAGCTCCAATCTTTCGCTCCTCGATGAGCCCTGTAGACAAACAATAGTACAACCACTTCCTACTCTATCAAGATTAGTCTGAAATAGGTCTATCTATCTACTACAGAGACTAATTCATGTGATATTAAAAACAAATTAGAAAGAAACAGGCCAAGCAAATCATATCAATGAGGACAAAACATTGCTTACAGCTGTAGATGGATTGCAGCAGTTTCGTCAAGTTCTCCTTGTCTACCCCTTGCTCAAAAGATCCACGATCCGAATGATAGCTTCATTGATTGATCCCTATGAGATCATAGGTCTCTTGCTACCAAAATATCTCTATTCCAGCACCACTTATGAGATCATAAGTTTGGTCCGATTCTCTCTTTTCCAGTCCTCTTTCACCATTAGAAAGCTTGCTTATATAGCCTTGGAGAGGCTCAACAACTTGAGATATCCTTGGGGAAGGTGAGGATTTTCCTCCTTCAGTTGAGGATCTTCCTTAAGATCAGGGTTGGACTAGGGATTCAAGTCCAACTGCCTTCTAAGAATGAAAAGATCCTTCCCCCATTCATCTCAACAACTCAATTGTTGCCTAAAATAGGTAGCACTCCCTCAAAAGGGCACTCAGAACGCTATAGCGCTCCCTCAAAAGGGCACTTAGAGAGCTATAGCGCTCCCTAGTAGGCTTTAGGGGAGCGCCAGTGCTCCTGAGGGTAGGAGCGCTCCTCCAGAAGGGCCAAAGAGCTTTATAACGCTCCCAAACAGTGTAAGGGGGAGCGTCAGCACTCCTAGAAGAGGTGTAGGGGAGCGCTCCCCTCCAAAAACTCAGTTTTTGAGGTGCTTTCAGATGGCAAAAGGTTTGTAAGCCTGCTGACTCATTTCTCCTCTTCCAAATCAAATGTTTGAGGTGTTTCAAGTGTCCTCCTCATGTCGTTATAGGCACGACATAGGCATCATGGAAGCATGCTTTCTTTGACACTTGCGACACTTGTGAGCAACATGTGACACTTGCGACCTTGTGAGCAAAATGCGACACTTGTGACCTGTGTAATGACGACACTTGCGACACTATCAAAGTGAGTATTTTTTATGTGTAACAAGGTTGACTAGTCATAATTCTAGAGCATACTTCATTAGTAGGTTGAAATTCCTCTTATGTCATTGGAAAATAAGAAAGCTAAAAAAGAAATCAAAGAAGGAAAACAAATGACCATAAAAGGGGCCATTAGTGTAGGGAGTATCTCTTAGAGGGTGACCCAATGAAAATCCTTTCCTTGAATTTAATACCCCGATTTTGAGCCCCATATTAAATAATGTATTTTGTTAATTTATTAAAGGCCAGAATGTCCAAACAATTAAAAGAGGCTAGTGTGCCTAGAAAATGTAATGTTTTGATCATTATTAATAATAAATACATGATTGGTTGCTAGACGAACAAGGACAAGAGTTATAGGGGATATGATTCCACAAGAGAGGGGGCTTGAGCGGTTAAGTATTCATTTTATATTTTAATTACCCATTTTTGTTTTAATGGAGAATAATAGTTACAAGAGCTTCTTGGGGGAAGGCCATGTTGTTCTTTAATTCCAAGAAATATATATAAACCCATATTTGGGCTATTTGGGGGGTTTGTTCCCTCACTCACTCATGGTTTATTGCTCATTGTTCACACCTTTCATTGTGTTCTCTCTTCTCCATTAACTCTTTCACCCATTCATCATTTCATTATGATCTTAGCTTGGGAAAGAAAAAAGAATTTCTGGAGAGGAGCCATGGTTTTGTTGGTTGTGATGATTGTTGGTGTATTCCAGCCATGAATTAATTCTTACATGTCTAAGATGCATTGGCATGTATTAAGTTTTTCTCATAGATGTGAATCCTGATATTCCCAGCATGGAGATTCATGAACAGGTGCATTGGAGCCCTAGAAGGAGGTGGACAGCTTAAGGGACTACGTGGCAAAGAAGGGGGTCCATTCTCTTGGATTGTGCAAGCTGGATAGAAGAGATTTGGTGTACTTTGGATTGTTGTGTGTGTTGAGAAGCCTGTGAGAGCTTGAGTGTTGACTGGTTTGGGAAGCTGAGTGACACTTTGGAACCGTCCTTGTGGATTCATAGCCCTGGCTCGGGGGTGACACTGTTGTTGAGACTTGGAACAACAGTGTCTACGGTTGGGTGGAACGTCCTTGGTCTACAGCCAATTGGTGATATGTCTCATTAAAGATAAGTGTTCTTTGTCATGGTTTCATTTACATTTATATTTATTTCCATTGTGAAATAATTGTTATATTTTATATTCATGTTTATAATGTGCATGCATGTTGGTTAATCCTGTGTATGGAATTATATTCATTCCTTTTATGTTGTAGCATGAATCTTGATCTTTGCATGTGAGTATTTCATGCCCCTTTGTTAATTAAAAATTTACCAGAATTCAAATTCAATTCAGAAGCGAGTTTTGAAGTAGTGTGCCCAGCCTATGGGTGGTTGGGTATGTTACAGATTGGTATTGGAGCTTCAGGTTGAAACATCGGACTTGTATGGGTTGAAATTGTTGGACAAGGTATTATGTGTTGGAAAATTAGTTGTCATTAATGTCAACCATGGAAAAAGTATGTAGAAAATCTCAGGAGAAATAGAGTTGCAGAAATCGTGCAATGCAGACAGAGATCTTTTGTAAAGTATCGTGGAATCGTGACCATTAGATTGGGAGCCAGATCACCAAGAGTCGTTAGATCTAATTGAGGAAGTTCAGGGATAACCAGAGCCATCAGATCAACTGATAGAGCATCAGTCGTTGATCGAAGCAAAGCAAGAGATAGAAAGTCTCGGGACTTCGGAACTTCGCTTCTTCGATGATTACTGGAGACTAGACAAAGTCGCGACATGCCAAAGTCGCGAAGTCATGCAGGATGCCTGATATGGAGCAGACAAATGTAGACCTTTCATTTGGTTGATGACATGTCTCATGCCATGTGGCAGGGGTGACATATGGGGACACGTGTCACATGTTTTCAACTCTTTTTTGACCCTGACATGTCCATTTTTGGGTGACACGTGGCACACATACCATGGGTCCATGTCACCATAGGTGACATCAACATGCCATGTCATCTCCAGAGTTATGGCCTCTGGGAATTTCCAAAAGTGTCGAAGGCTAGAGTAGTTAAGTCACATGGGCCATCGATCTAAGACCCTTCAGGATTTCTCATGACCGTCAGATCCACGGTGGAGATTTAAAAGTGCAAATCAAATTGCATAGGTGTTAATTTAATGGAGGCAACACACATTGAACTGGATCGTTGGAGGTTTTGAGCACGTGTGAGCACGAGATTATCGCGCACAGTGGTTGTCATTAACAAACTAACTTGTTGAGTTGCGTGAATCGTCCATCTTAACGCCTGATTAAGTCGTGATCATTGATTTTGTTGAAACCACCAGATGAGTTGGGATCATCCAACCAACAGGAGATTAAGTCTCAATCATTCGATCTACTAGTGAAGATAATGTACGTATTTCGATGAAGTTTACTACGGGAGAATTGGAAGGTATCGAAAGGAAATATTCTTTGATACCCTCTGGTCGGAGCGGCGAAGATTGCCTAATCTTTTGAACTTCGAGTTATAATTTTTGATGGTATCAAAAGGGAATATTCTTTGATACCCTCTGTTCGGAGTGGTGAAGATTTCCTAATCTTTTAAACTTTGAGTTATAAGTTTCGACGGTATCAAAAGGGAATATTCTTTGATACCCTCTAGTCAGAGCGACGAAGATTGCCTAATCATTTTAACTCCGAGTTATAAGTTCTGACGGTATCGAATGGGAATATTCTTTGATACCCTCCTTTTCAGAGCAAAGAAACTTCCTTGACTTTTTGAACTCTGAGTGATAAGGTATCAAAATGGAATATTCCTCAATACCCTATGGTTGGAGCAGTAAAGACTACTTGAATTTTTGAACTCTGAGTGATAAGTTTTGATGGTATCAATTGGGAATATTCTTTGATACCCTCTGGTCGGAGCAGTGAAAATTACCTAATTTTCTGAACTTCAAATGAAAAGCTCTTATGGTATCGAAAAGAAATATTCTTCGATACACTCTTTTCGGAGTCACATTTGAGCTTGATTCTTCAGCAGTCTGAATGGGAACCTCTGATGAACGGTCCAAATATTTTCCTATTTTTAAGATCAACGATGCAGATTACCCCGTATGCAAAACTGCTCCACAGTGTCAAAAATAAAATAAAATCAAAGTCTGGAAAAAGAGGTAAAAAGGGGCAAAGTTGTCATTTCCAGGTTGCTACAGTTTTTTATTGGAGTGTCAGATTGCAAATCTGAAAGTTGATATGAATTCCTTATCCTTTTAATTATCTACGCCTCATATAAATGTTTCTTTATTTCCTGACATATTTTCTTCTGCAGTTGACTGAAGTTGGCATTTCAATAAAATTTTCACCAGTAGAGAAAAGGCACAAATGGGGTGAAAGTGGCTCCTTTAGGAAGCCATAACTTTCAACTCATAAATTGGATTGGGGAAAGATTATAATCATTGGAAAGATGATTTAGAGGATAATAACATGGAATTTTTAGAATTAGGATAATTGTGACATAAATATTCTTAAATTGAGCAGAAAAAAAAAAAAAAAAAAAAAAAAAAAGACCTATAACATTAATTGACAAAAACAATTATGATGTGCATATTTATAACAAAATGGTTGCTTCCACATTTTGCAGAATTAGGGGGTATAAACATATCAGTTCAATATAAGAATGCATATTCAAGAAATGGAAGAAGGAGAGGGAGATTATAGCCATGATAAAGAGGCCAAATGTCAAAATATCAGTGTTGGTAATGCAGAGATAGAATCAAATGGACATCGGGGAAGAGGGGAGCAAGAAACATTAATAGAGACTGTGAGAAGCCTGATAATAGAAGTACGGAGCTACAAATAAGACAATTAGAGGATGATAAGAGAGAAAAATCAGATAAATGCTTAAGTGATTCAAAGCTTAAATCAGTTGTCGAGGCAAACAAAGAATGGATCAAACCCAAGACACAAGGAAGAGAGCAGATATCAGGAAAGAAGAGATAACTACAGAAGAACTAGTTATTCAAGAAGTACAAACAGAAATCATAGACATCACTCACCTCACTTAGCAAGGAAATTTTATGTGTCATAAGATTCCATAAGTAGTCCAAAGGTGTCTCCGGTTAAGCACCAAAGAAGAAGACATGAATTGGACAGTTTGCAAGGATAGTTGAGGAAGCTTAAGCCACTATCCTTTGACGGTGAAAGAGAAAGGTAAGATGATGTTAAAGCATGGTTGCTTGAACTCATGAGGTATTTTCAATTGCAAAACTACTCATCAAACCTAGAATCTAGAATTGTCACTTACCACCTACAGGAAAAAATTGTTATCTGGTGGGATCAACTTAAGTAAGTAGAGCACATAAATGAGAGCAGGATCACTTGGAAGAATTTCAAGAATTTTCAGAAGGAGTACCTTTCAGAGCACTTATATGACAAGAAAATGTAGGATTTCTTTGAACTCATGTTGGGAAGCATGACCATGGCAGAGTATGAAAAGAAGTTATTGGGACTACTAAAGTATGTGGGGTTTATCAAAGGTGAGAAGGTGAAAATACAGAGGCTTTTGAGTGGACTTCCTTCATTTTATAAAGAGAAGATTCAATATGATGAGCCCAGGACACTGATTGAGACCATCAGGAAGGCTAAGTACTTGTATGAGTAAGGAAAGGGCAGAGAGTCTTTGCATAAATCTTGGAAGGATAAGAAGAAGGAGAAGTCTGAATAGATAAAGAAAGGATTCAAACCTCCTTTAAATAGAAATAGCCCAAATAAAAATCAGCAAGACCAGCGAGCTAAGGATGAATCCAAGAGAGAAGAATCCTTGGGAAAAAGAGGAAGACCACCAATCCAATGTTGGGGATGCAAAGAAGATCACTTGTACAAGGATTTTCCTCACAGAAAAGACAAATTGAAGACCATGGACAACATCCAAGAGGCTATAACGGTAGAAGACATGGGAAGAATATATACAGCCTTAGATGATTGACAAGCAGAGTAATAATCCAATATGATCAATTTGGAAGGTAAGATCATTAATTATCATGCTGCTATTTTAATTGATTTAGGAGAAATTCATTCGTACATTGATCCTAAAATAATGGATAGTTTACATTTGGAGAAAAGTAAGATTGAAAAATCAAGTTTGGTTTAGTTGGCCACTGGAACTAAAAGAAGGATCAATGAAATGGTCAGAGGTTGTTCCATATGATGTTCAAATTGGAATGGATTAGTTGGACAAGCATCATTTTGTCCTAGATTGTCATAACAAGACATTCACATGTCTTGATGAAGAAGGAAAACATAGCACTGTGAAAGGAGTTCTGAGACCCATTTCTATAATGGAGATTTCAGACTTACAGTTGAAGAGATGTTTCAGAAAAGGATGTCAATTGTATGCATCCCATGTGGAGGAGCAAGAAAAGACAAAAGGGTTGATCCTTGAATCATTTTTGGCACTACAAGAGTTTGAATATGTATTCCAAGAAATACTAGGGTTGCCACCAAAGAGGGAGATAGATTTCTCTATTGATTTAGTGCCAGGAGTTGCCCTAGTATCAAAAACACCTTATAGAATGAGTAAACCAAAATTAAAAGAATTACAAATGCAGTTGGAAGAATTGTTGAAGAAAGGGTACATATGCCCAAGTATTTTTCCTTGGAGAGCACCAGTACTCTTTGTCAAAAATAAGGATGGAACATTGAGGTTGTGTATTGACTTTCGATAGTTGAATAAAGCCAGTGTGAAGAAAAAATATCCTCTACCTAGAATTGATGACCTCTTTGATCAGCTAAGAGGGGCAAAGATATTTTCAAAGATAGACTTGAGATCAGGATACCATCAGGTAAGAATCAAGGAAGAAGACATCAATAAGACAGCCTTTAGAACCAGGTATGGGCATATTCCAAAATTATCTGGATAAGTTTTCCATAGTATTCATGGATGACATACTTATCTATTATAAGTCAGAGGAAGAGAATGAACATCACCTAAGACCGGTATTGCAAGTGTTGAGGGAACATCGGTTGTATGCCAGGCTTAGTAAGTGTTCTTTTTACCAAGAACAGATCCATTACTTGGGACACATTATTTCAGAACAAGGTATAGCAGTAGATCCAAAGAAGATTGAAGCCATTAGAGGATGGCCAACACCCATAAATGTTTCATAAGTCAGATATTGTATGGGATTAGTTGGTTACTACAGAAGATTTATAGCAGGGTTCTCTAAGATTTCTCATCCCATTACTTCTTTTCAAAAGAAGGGAATTAAATTTGAATCGACAACTAAGTGTGAAGAGAACTTTATTTTGTTGAAAGCATTACTTACTAGTGTACCTATTTTAAAGATTGTTGACCCAAATGAAATTTTTGTGGTATGTACAGATGCATGCAAGGAAGGACTTGGTAGATTTCTTACTCAAAATGGACATGTCATTGGTTATGAGTCCGGAAATCTTAAATAACATGAGAGTATCTATGCCACACATGACTTGGAACTTGCTACCATTGTTCACGCATTGAAGACATAGAGGAATTATCTCACGGGGAAGAGATTTGAATTAAGAACGGACCATAGTGGTCTAAAATATCTTTTTGAGCAACCAACTTTGAATGTCAGACAAACGAGATGGTTGGAATTTTTAAGTGAATACGATTTTGACATCAAGCATATCAAAGGAAAAGAAAATAAAGTTGTTGATGCACTTAGTAGAAGAGTATAGCTCATGCATGCTACAACCATTAGTATGCATCAATCAGATTTGAAGAGCAAAATTTTAGATGTTGTTGTTACAGATCAGCATTACATGCAAGTAAAAGAAAGCTTACAACAGGAAAATGTACAGCAGAAAATTAAAGAATATGAGATGAGGGAAGATGGATTACTTATGTATAAAAATGGAATTTGTGTTCCTAGTTATGGAGAACTTAGGAATTTGGTATTAAAAGAAATGCATAATGTTATGTATGACGAACATCCTCGTTATCAGAAAAGAATTGCAGCGGTAAGAAGCCAATTCTTTTGGCCCGGAACGAAGAAAGATGTTGTTGATTACATTTCCAGATGTATGGAATGTCAGAGAGGTAAGGTTGAGCAAAGTCACCCAGCGGTTTTGTTACATCCATTACCAATTCTATGGAAGAAATGAGAAGTGGTAACCATCGATTGTATAACTAAATTGCCCAAGACAACAAGGCAACATGATTCAATCATGGTAGTGCTTGATAAATTAACAAAGGTTGCTCATTTTGTTCCTGTAAAAATGACTCATACAACAACTAATATTGCAGAAATTTACATGAGGGAGATTGTTAGGTTGCATGGGATACCTAAGGCAATTGTTTCAGATAGAGATACAAAGTTTACTTCAAATTTTTGGAGGGGATTGTTTAAAGAATTTGGTACAAATCTGAACTTTAGCACAACATACCATCCACAGTGAAATGGGTAGATAGAAAGAGTCAACCAAGTAATTGAAGAAATGTTGAGAATATATGTGATGGATAAGCCATCTAAGTGAGGATATTACTTGCACTTGGTTGAGTTTTCCTAAGCTTTGTATGGTAGGAAATGCAATACTCTGGTGAGTTGGGACAACCCAACAGATAGAGTGGTACTTGGGCCAAAATTTCTCAAGGATATGGAAGACCAGATGGTTAGAATTAAGCAAAATTTAAAGTCAGCTCAAGATAAACAGAAAACTTATGTAGATAAAAACATGACAGCTAGAGAATTTAAAGTGGGGGAGCATGTGCTTTTAAAACTGAATCCCAAGAAAATCTCTTTTAAGTTGGGCAGTTGTACAAAGCTAGCAACCAGATTTTGTGTTCCATTTGAGATATTGGACAGAATAGGGCCAGTTGCATACATGCTTCCATTGCCTGCTTCCATGAATGTGCATAATATATTTCATGTCTCTTTGCTAAAAAAATATGTACATGATCCTAACCATGTTATTGATTGGCATATGATTCAGGTAGAGACAGAGGAAGACTTTCGGGTCCAGCCAGCGTGCATATTGGATAGAAAGGTCAAAATGCTCCGGAATCAAGTTATAGAGTTGGTAAAAGTCTAGTGGACCTACTACGGTCCTGAAGATACTACTTGGGAGGCCATGCGGGAAAAGTACCTGCAACTCTTTAAATAAATTTTGAAATCTTGATTTATGTTTTGTATATTCACTGAGGACAATGCCAAAATAAGGGGGAGGGGAATGTAATACCCCAGTTTTGAGCCCCATATTAAATAATGTATTTTGTTAATTTATTAAAGGCTAGAGTACCCAAAAAATTAAAAGAGGCCAGTGTGCCTAGGAAATGTAATGTTTTGATCATTATTAATAACAAATACATCATTGGTTGCTAGATGGATAAGGACAAGAGTTATAGGGGGCTATGATTCGGGCTATGATTCCACGAGAGAGGGGGCTTGAGGGGTTAAGTATTTATTTTATATTTTAATTACCCAATTGTGTTTTAATGGAGAATATTAGTTACATGATCTTCGTGGGGGAAGCCCATGTGTTTCCTTAATTCCAAGAAATACATATAAACCCATATTTGGGTTGTTTGGGGGGTTCGTTCACTCTCTCACTCATGGTTCACTATCCATTGTTCACACCTTTCATTATGTTCTCTCTTCTCCATTCACTCTTTCACCCATTTCTCATTTCATTCTGATCTTGGCTTGGGAAAGAAAAACGAATTGTTGGAGAGGAGCCATGGTTTTAATGGTTATGATGATTGCAGGTGTATTAGATCCATGAATTAATGCCTGCATGTTTGAGATGCATTGGCATGTGTTAATTTTTGCTCACAATTTTGAATCCTGAGAATCCCAGGATGGAGATTCTTGACCAGATGCATTGGAGCCCTGGAAGGAGGTGGACATCCTGAGGGACTGCGTGGCGGAGAAGGGGGTCCATTCTCTTGGGTTGTGTTGACTAGAAAGAAGAGAGTTGGTGTATTTTGGATTGATGTGTGTGTTGAGAATCTTGTGAGAGCTTGAGTGTTGACTGGTTTTGGAAGTTGAGTGACACTCTGGAACAGTCCTTATGGATTCATAGCCCTAGCTCGGGGGTGACACTATTGTTGAGACTTCAAACATTAGTGTCTATGGTTGGGTGGAATGTTTTTGGTCTACAGCCAATTGGTGATCCGTCTCATTAAATATAAGTGCTCTTTGTCATGGTTTCATTTACCCATATATTTATTTTTGTTGTGTAATAATTGTTATCTTTGAACTTCATGTTTATAATGTGCATGCTTGTTGGTTAATCCTATGTATGGAACTATATTCATTCCTTTTATCTTATAGCATGAATCTTGATCTCTGCATGTGAGTATTTCATGCCCCTTTGTTAATTAAAAATTTATCAGAATTCAAATTCAGTTCAGAAGCGAGTTTTGAAGTAGCGTGCCCAACCTGTGGGTGGTTGGGTATGTTGCATTGAATGTGAGAGGAACCATAATGTTGGTTATATGAATGGGGCATTTGGGTTAGAAGATATTGTTAACACATGGACCATAGTGTTATTAGTAGAGGATCATATGGGTTATATGATTTATTAGCATATGGGTCATAAGGATTATTAGCATGGGAATAATAAAGCTTATAAGTGTTGCAGTGCTTATTATTATTGTTTTTGTGGTGCTACATGCCCCATTCACCTTTTTTTTTAATGTTCATGGTGATTTTTAGACATACTCGTGGATGCTCCAACATCCTGACCAAATGCATTTTTTTGGTTGCACATTTGGACATTTTTGGGTTATTATCTCAAATGTAATAACATCTAAATGATTGTAAAAAGTTATGAATTTTTTTTTATTCCATGAGTGTATCAATGAGGACATCATAACTTCAAAGGTCACATGACAACTTTTGTGATAATTGTGAGGAGGGCATGTATTAGGACATTTATTTGGGTCCTAACATGCCCAAAACATTATAGCTAATATCATAGAATTTTTTATTGTTTTACCTCTTAAGTAGCTTGTCTTCAATTCTTATATGTCTTTTGACACTTTTACCTTTTTCATGTACCATGTTTGATCATTGATTCATGCTTTATTAGTCACTCTTGGGAAGTCCTTTGGTTTACATTGGCCATGCACTTGATAGGTACACAACTTTTAACTCGCAATACAATGAATACAGAAAGTGTTTAATCACACTCTCATTCATTTTTGCCATGCATATGTTGGATTACTGAGAGGGGGGGTGAATCAGTAATAGCGTAATTATAATTGTTTTTCTTCAAATGTTATATCAATGTAGAATTATTATCCAATAATGAGCAGTAAGAAATAAACAATCACACATATACACAGTACACCAGTGTTTTACGTGGAAACCCAAATCGGG
>JZKD02S1674331.1:230779-258264 GCA_000966675.3 Picea glauca | reverse complement strand
ACTAACACCAGTAGCAGCTCTATTTGGACCTCTAAAAATGATGGGAACACAAATTTGACCTGTAGACATATCTTTGTGATTTCTTACCGCAGCTGAAGTTGTTAAAGAATTCTACCACACAGATCAAGCACTTGGCAACCTGTACAATTTCTTAACATCTATATTTGCGTTAGGCATGATGATTGCACCCTAGACTCGTTTTCCCTTTGTTGATGTCCTTGCATATATGTGCATGCCAGCCATATTAGAACCAACAAATGAGACTGCCTTGATGTTTGGATCATCACATATATGGTTGACTACACCATGTGTACCATGAACAACGTTAAGAACACCAGCTATCAAACCAGCCTCTATTTCTAACTCGGCTAGAAACATTGCAGCTCCAGGATCTTTCTCTGAAGGCTTCAAGATATATGTGTTACCAGATGTGACTCCCAATGGAAAAAATCCACAAAGGAATCATAGCTAGAAAGTTGAATGGGCATATCCCAACAAAAACACCTAGAGGTTGACTGATACTGTACGTATCAATGCCAGATGACACATCTTCCACAAACTCTCCCATTTGTAAGCTTTCCACGTTGCAAGAATGTTCCACAACTTCCAACCTCAACCCCTTAAGGACCTTTGTACTGATCCTTTTTAGTCCCAGCAATGCTTAAAACCTGCATTTATGCTTCCAATGACATAGATATATAATTCATTTTATTTCTGCAAACTACTTTCAAGATTACTTTGATACAACAAAAACACTGGATATGATTGTGAAATGATGAATCGAACCAAACATATGATGTGTTGTATCAAAATGGCGAATTATATATGTCCCAGGAAGAGCTTCATGTGGAATCTCCATTATATAGTTGTATGACTATAAGGGCTTTTTTGAAGTTGGACAAGACCACTTGAAGCGTAAACAAAGATCGTCATCATCATACATTGGAACCCATTTTCCAGTGGCATCTAACAATTCCATCAAAGAAAGAGTCCTCTTAGTCATCGGATCATTCCGTGGACAAATAGACTAAAATGTTATCTCTGAATCTGGATCATTTACATTCCATGTAAAAGAATCCTTCAAACATGATCTATCAATTTCAATATCAATGTCTATGGGAATCAAATTCTCTGATGTTGGCCTAATGACTTGTTTGAATTGTTTAGCATGACACCTCATTGATCGACCGACTGCTGAACTTGAGCTTTAATCACCAACTTACCATAATGGACAGGATATTAAATTCTGATTATGGGCCTGAATGAGATAATCAGGGGATTGAGATATAGACAACTTCTCTCGGACTCTGTGCGCCGAACGACCAACAGGTGCGTAACCACGTCATCTTTGAATATATTAAAGTAATCCTGGATCAAATCAGGCGAAAAATACCTTACATGAGAGATCTCAGACTTAAGAACACGAACAACGTTGCCGCGTCCAGAATCTAGACAAGAGGAGGTATACCACCGTTTTTTGCCACTGAGTTCTGAGAATGACCTGTCTGAGGTCTTGGTTCTGGAAGTAACTTGTGCAAGTGAGAGTCGAACCCTGGTCGACAGTTATCTCAACGGAATACTTGCCAGTTCTCATGATGTTTGGCTTCCACCAAGTCAAATCGTCAAACGTCTTTCCTCTTCTCTGTATCGATGGTCTTATGACTCAATGCATCGACATCCTTTTCAATACAATGAGGTATGACTAAAATAATTCATCAAATGGGCAAGCAAACAGTACACATCAGGCGGTCTACACTGCTCACAATCGCAAACTTCAACTTCTTTCAATTGAATTTTTTGACGAGCACGATGCCATTCGCCATTACTTTTCCTGACGGGGGTCCCAGAACATAAGGTACAGGCTGTACATGCTCGTTTTTTTGATTGGGATGATTTATGGCGTCATTGTTGCAACATCATTTTTTCCCTGAAAAAAAAATTGGTTTGTGCCTAGGCCAATCTTGATCATCAGAATTGTGGATAATGATTCGCCCTTGTTTACAACCATCTGCCTTAGTAAGGTCATGTGTGCAGCAGAGAGCAGTAGAACTAACAGAAGTGGAACCCCCAATCTTATCTATGTCTTTTATTTCAAACACTATTGCTGCAATAAGTCTTGTATTATGCTCCATTTCTTCATGTCGAGATGCAAATTCTTTAGTCCTCTGGAAACTGATAGACTCAAATTTAATAAATGACTTGGCAACCATGGAATTTGTGCCACTATTGTTTACAGTGGCATAAAGCCCCTCGCTCCTGCCATAAAGAAGAATGAGTTCCTCTGTGAAGAAAACATGTCGTTCTCATACTTGTGAATTGAAGCATTCGCTTCCAAGATTAACTCTGTTAAAACCAACAAACCCAAAATTGCTCTCCAATCCATAGGATTAGTTTTCACTCTATTTGAATTTTGTATATACACACAAATATGTCCAGTGCTCCTTTGCAAAAATCCGTCGTAGTGATCAGATCACAGTTTTACTCCTTGGGGTAGCAAAGCTCCTTTCAATGTCCAAATTGATGGACAACTTACTTTCCTCCCCTGCCTTGCTCTAATTAGATGCAATTTTTTGGGGAGCACTGAATTCCCATGGGCACATCCTCACATAGTAACTCACCTTCGCTACCTGTCTCAGGTTTCACCAGCTAATTCACCGTACAATCTGCTAGTTAGCTGGTGAAAGTTCTGCCTTTCACCAGCTAACTGGTTATAATTTCACCTTCTGCACTGGTGAAATTTTTGTCTTGGTCAAATAGCACAGAAATAAACATTTTATGTTGCCATGTATAATCTCAAGTATTCATGAGCTAGCCACAAGCTGTAACTTGGAATCTTATGTGAAATATGATGTAGGATGTGTACAATGATATCATGACATAGTATTTCGATCCAATGAAGATAGTCACAATGAACTGTTCCGCCCTCCTGAGCCCGTAGCCTGAAAAATTTGAAGCCTGCCTGTAGACTGTCTATTTATTCAACAACAAATAACTGAAGGAATCTAACTGCTCATATGGGGAGCTTATTTTCTTGCCTACTCCTACTTCTTAACCAATAGTATTGGCTCTTATTAAGTGAATTCATGCTTCCAATGAAGCCATGTCAATGAATGATTTACTGATAACCTCCTTGATTTGGACCCAAAAAGTAAAGGAATGCCCAGAATGCAGAAATGCATTTTAACATAATGACAGAACCATCCTTCTTCTGAAGGAAATATTTTGACATTTATGTTGTTCATAAATTCTAACTAATCAGCAATAGGGTCATTAAAAACATCAAGGAATACCTCTTTAAGCAGTTGTTCCAACTAAAGATTGACATGTTGTTGCCGATGGCTTCCACCGATCTCCATGTCAACTGTAAACTGCTTAACTTCGATCAAAGAAACATACATGATGTACTGCTGATCTAATTCTTTTTGCTCTTCTTCACCCTCTTCATGTCTGCTGCAAATTTCTAGTCTCTGTAAATCTTGAAACTGTAGGCTACCTTCATCATTTACTGCAGATCTGAAACTGTTACTTGTCAATTTATCAATCTGCTCAACATCTTGAAAGTTTTCAGAAGAAATAATTTGATCATCATGACCGTCATCTTTTATAGATGAATCTGATATAATGTTAAGGGCATCCTCATAGCTATCATAATGTGGATCAATGATTTCTGTATACTGAAGAGTATTCTCTATAACAGCGTACTCTTCATAAACATCTGAATCTTTAGTCAATAAATGAAATTCATGACAACATTTAGGATAGAAAAGATCATCTGGAAAAAGTTCTTTACAAAAGGAATTGAAGGTTGAATGGAAATCTGTCATAGAACTAATGCTTTCATTAGGAAGAGATCGGCACCATTCACAAGCAATTCCTTCTAATGAGAAAAAGAAGAGCCGGATATGAACATCCTCATGTACAATTTCAAGCCGATGAATAAAATCATGAAAATCCAACAAGTGTTCAGTTGGCACTTCCCATTCTTCTCCTCGAAATCTGGGAAGGTTGTGTTCCCATTCATCTCTGCTAGGCACTGGATTAGGGAAACCAACAATTTTTGAAAAATCACAAAACACATACCTCTTAGATAAGATTTTGTTCATTTCAGAACAGTGGAGTCACCACCGAATTTGTCCTTGATGGAGTCGCCAGATAGATGATTACAACTGAAAGATGTCCAAGCTTTGTCTATCATCAAAGATCGGATCTATGTCGTCTCCCAGGGAAGTTGAGCTTCAATCTCCTCTCCCCAGCAACGGCGCCATGTTGTTATCATTCCAAGAAACTCCTTAGGGTTGTAGACTAAGGATGCTTAGTAACTTAATAAATCATGAATAATGAAAGTGTGGATCAATGGGATAATAGAGAGTAGCTAATAGGAAGACAACTCATAATGCAATCGAATGAAACAGTGCTTTTAGGAATCAATGACCAGACAAAGTAATATCAAAAGGTATGGATAAAACTGATCTAGATAATCAAGTACATCAGTGTGTAGGATCATACAAGCCAGCAAGAATTCCTTTAGTTCAAGTTCATGAGCTCAATAAGAAATTAATAATTCTTAGAAGCTGAGCTAAACTGAAATAAAGTACAGAACATGGAATAGATGAAGAAATTTGTCAATAACAACAAAAGAAGATTGTATTTCTGTATTGAAAAATAAGTGTCTTAGTACAATAGCAAAAGAGTATCCAAAATTGAACCCCCTCATTCATCTTCCTTCTGTAGCTTTATAGCTTTACAATTTAGTTATCAGATCCTAAAACAGTGGATCTGATTTTCTAAAAACAGAAAGTAAACTAGATTTACAAAAAACTAGGAAGAGATCCTCAAGATGAGGTCAATCTCTATCTTTTGGTCTTCAATCATTGGTTGAAAGTTGATGAAGTGTAGCCTAGCCTTCCAAGGCTCTTTGATCTATTCCTCTGAAAGTGGAATTCGAATTTGATGATGTGTGCCAAAAATCCAAAAATTCTACCTTTTAAAATGAGGCCAAATGTGTTTGAACAGCCTCTCTCTGACCTTATCTCAAAAAAGTAACATTTAAATCTGACTTGATAATTCACCACCTATCTATTCCAAGAGGTTTCATCTCTTTCTGGCTCGAAAATTTCTGACCTGGGCGAAATTTCGAGTATTCTGGTCATTACATTCTTTCACCAACTAATTTACCCGAAAACCCGCTCCTTAGCTGGTGAAAGGCGGAACTTTCACCAGTTAACTAGTTATAATTATGCCTTATGTGCTGGTGAAAGCGCAGATTTTTTCAAAATCAAATTTCTTAGTCATAGAGAGTATGTTTTCCATGCTTAAATAGTCGATCGACATCTACAAATCCTAATCTTTCCAATGGTGCTTTCAAATCTGCATTTGGAGTCGAGGAAGCTCGCCAAATCTCCCCTACAATATTAGGCATTATTCTTTTAAAAAAATGCCAGTGCATTTTTTATTGCTAATGCCTCCTAATCCCTGTCGATTTGCAAAATGCAATGAACTCCTTCGATATGTATTCTCCTCCATTATCTACTCTTAATGTCTTGATCTTCTTGTTCGTGAGGTTTTCTATTTCTACCTTGAATTCTTGGAACTTGCTGAATACTTCGTCTTTTGTCTTTAGTAGGTATAACCATGTCTTTTTTGAATAGTCATCTATGAAGATTACATAGTAAAGAGATCCTCCTAGAGATCTGACTGGCATTGGACCGCAAACATTTGAGTGTATTAGATCTAGGATCTCCTTAGATCTGTTGTACATAGTATCGAGGTGACACTGGGTGTAGGATTTCCAAGTTGTAACACTTCTTTCGTGGTTGGGTCAGGCTTTGCCCAACCTACAAATTTTGTTATAACATTTTTTTGTCATTGCCAGGGAGGATTTTGAATCCTCTTCGTACCCTAACAACACTTTGGTCAGCTATCCCAAATCCTTCCCCTTAGCTTATGTGGCAACTCCACCTAAGGAACGTTATGTTTCCACCTTCCTTATGAATTCATTTTGAAATTCATCTCGCGACTCCACCTTCCCATAACCCTTATTTCCCCAAACCTTTTCCCCTTGGGAGGTTCAAGACTTCTAATTTTACCAAAGAAGGCCTCCTCTCACATCTCTCGTTGCTAAAACCCTTTTCCATAGATCCCTTCCCCTTGCTCCAATGTCTCGCCCTTGGGCAAGAGACCTCTATAGACACCTTAACATGACCAATATACAATGTTAACATAACAAGATGCCAACAAATGTCAACAAGTGGTAGCCAAAGTTCCCAGGAAAAAATTTGATAACTGTTGAAGACCACATTTATGTCATGGGCCAGGATATGGACAATGTAGGTATTGATCACAAATATGTGGCCATGAGACTATTTGCTTCATCATTGACTAAAGAAGCTCTTGATTAGTTTAGAGGACTCCCTGATAATAATATCGTGACCTCTGATGACTTTTCCACCTTATTTAAAAGCAGATGGTCAAGAAAAGCAAATGATGGGACACTTGGGACTCAGTTCGATCAAATAAATAAAAAGGAGAATGAAACGGTAAAGGAATTCATTTCAATATTTGATAGGTTGTACAATCAAATTCCAACAGATTACCGTCATGTAGCATCATCAGTTTGTCTCTTTTACATGAATACCTTTGAAGGGAAGTTCTGATACATTCTTAAAGATAAAAATCCCACATCATTGGCAAAGGATAAATAATTTAGTATCGACATTGAAGATAATCTCATTGATTTAAAAATAGAACCTTTTCAGTACCCTCGCAGCAAGATAGAATGAAGGATGAAGATTTCCAACAACAGTGTTCATGATCTGATTGCTCTCCTAACTCAGAAGATAGACCAGATGAATGCTCTGTTTTTCCAGGTGAAGGACCAACTTATGGACCATATGACTATAGTGGAAAGAAAGAAATTTTCTCCCAGACCTTAGTTTTCCAGACAATAGAGAGATGCCACCAGTTGGAAACCAAGACCTCAACAAGACGCAAAGGCCCCGAATACTTTGAAACCTATTGGGACAATTGATATATAACCTTGGTGTCTCCCATTCGAAGAAACCCACAGGGAAGATGAATTCCCCTGAAAATACGAAGATTATCCTAACGATATAAACTTCATGATTTTCAATGTCAATGATGAACATGTTTCTCGAGAACAGATCAATGAAGCGAGAAGAATAGGAGAAAGAAAGGGGAGAATCTGGGCCTTAAATAAAATAACAAATGATTAGAAGAAGGAATTAAGGAGGAGGGAAATTCTAACCTACAAAAGAAAAAATGCTTCAGCCCCTCCATTACAGCCTAGCACTCCTCTTCCAACAACAAAAAAAGTGGCTCCACCACCTCCACCATCGGTATGTGAGTTGTTTCCTCGGCCAACTCTTACATATGACATTCAGTTAAATATAGATGTTGCAAACATGTTTGGAAAATTGAATATGATGGTCCCAGTGACAGAGATGTGTAAGATCCTTCTATAAAAAGGGAAATTTAAAATATCTTACAGGTGCTATCCGAGAAGGAGGATCCTCCCATCATGTTAAACACTATGTATCTTGATCAACCAAGGGACAAGAACCATCCTTTCTATCTATCATTAGGCATGAATGGCCTCCGCTTGAAAAATTGCATGCTTGATTCAGAGGCCTCAACAAATGTCATATCTTTGAAGTTAATGAAACAACATGGTTTGAAGACAAACCGACCTTATCGGAATGTTTGTGGTATTGATTTAAGAAGAGTTAAGGTCTTGGGAGTATGTGAAGACGTTGAGGTTTTCCTGGTTGACTTTCCACATATCAACATTCTCATGGACATAGTAGTGATCGACGTTCCAAATGCTTGGGGGATGATTTTATCTAGAAGTTGATCTACTGCTCTAAGGGGTTTCCTTAGCATGGATCTCACCCATGCACACACTCCTATGGGGGATGGCACTTTTCAGATACTATACAATCGAGAGAAAGTTGATAGACACGTGATGGATCCTGATGGTCCTGATAATGCCAGCGAATGTGATTATAATGTACTCCAACAAACCATTGAGTATGATCCATTTGAGCTACCTTTTATGGAGGGGAATTCCATAGACACACTTCTTCCATGGACAGATCAATAGCAAGAAAAACTTGCAAAATATCATGGGAAGGAGCCAGGGTCTATCCAAATTTTGAAGAAGGAAGATGAGAAACATGAAGAAATCATCAAAGATACAGTCCAAACAGAGCCTCCACACGATAAGAATACACCTTTCATCGATTTCAATGAAGGAAGTCATGTTCTCATATGGGATAAAAGAAAGGGCAAGCCCAGATATGACCGAAAAGACAACAAGTCATGGCTTGGCCCTTACATCATCAAGAAGAAGTCAGACAAAGAAAGGTATTATCTGACAGCATTTGATGGGAAAAAGATGCCACTACGAGTAGATGCGTCGTTTCTCAAACCTCACATCCAGGTCACATGACTTCTTCAAGGCTAGTGCCCCATGTAAGTAGGTAAGTCATTTTGATTCCCTGCATTTGCATTTTGATTGCTCATACTAGTATAGATGCATTTCATTTGCATTTTTCTCTACTTGCATATTGATTTCATGCTTAGCTTAGCATTTAGTGAAAAAAATGTCAAAATTTTCTTTTTCTAGCTTAGTTGGTTTGGATTTTGATCATACAAGAACAAGGATGAGTAGGCGATCTTGCACTTGACAGTTTGATGTTTCCTTGTAGGCACAGGTCTACCATGAGATGATGTGGTTCTCATGCACTCTACGACGAGCACATGTCCCCAAGTAGGAGCCATATGTTATCCTCATTTTGTGAATAACTAAGGAGATTATGTCTCGAGGCCCTCAGGTTGCAGATATGGAGTGTCGAGAGACTACATGACCAACAATACCCTTTTGTACAGATGGAAACCCACTCACCACCATAGATGGTCACAGGTTTGCATATGACATCCATCGCACCAACTAGCTTCTGGAAGGAAGTGGGCCTTGCTCCCTAAGGTACAAGCCAGTATTATGGTGAACATCATTTCAATACTTAAGATATTTGATTATGTTGTATCTTAGATTGCTCTAGATTTCATCATATGTGCTTGGACATTATGCCTTTTTCCCTACTTCACCTTGGTGGTTAACATTGTGCCCCAGTAAGTGGTTTTCCTTGGGGATGGGTTTTCTACTAGGAACTCCTCTTAATGAGCCATTGTACCATTCCCAACCATACTTAACACTTTCCATCATTGCTCCCCTTTGTTTCCTTTTCTTTTAGTGTTTTAGGGTGTATTGACCAAAGAAGGCATTGTCCCTCATTCTATGGGAAGAACGCACCAAAGTCCAAGATGGCTTGGTGCTGGGTAAAAGATAAAATCCTTATATAAACCTTCTAGATGCTTCGCCTAGGGATCACCCAAAGAAAGAAATGAAACACTTATCTTTGAATAAAGGGGACCCACAATATAATAAAGATTGCTTAAAAGGTTAGTTGAAGGATAGGAGGTCTCATCAGAGGTATCGCGTCCATAAATATCTAGTGGTATGACATTGTCATCATCTGGTCACCACGCCGGGGCAATGTCTCTCAGTTGCATGGCTGAGAGAAAGGGGGTCGCATCACAAGCCATCCTTCTCATTTCCATTAGGTGTTTTTGGGTGACATTCCCATCACCTGGTTACCACGCCAGGGAAGTGACCTTCAATCTCTCCTTATGTTATTATGAAAGAAAATATAAATAAATAAAGATAAAAGGCAATTGGTGGGCTTGGAAAAAGTACATTGCGGACGAAGGTACCACACACCCTCTACAAAGGCACCCATGAATGAGACATTATGACCCCTTGTATGTCATGAGCCTTATGCCCATTGAGTCTTGACCCCATCCACCTCATACACTTTACATGGCTTAGAGAGGGACCTCTTGGAAACTCTCCTTGACCTAGGGAAAGATCTACCCAATAGGACAACTCGACAACCCTCCCATATTTAAGCTTGACAAGTCACATAGTCTCTTTGAGTTGTTGATTGTTTGATATAGTGATCTTTGATGCACATTCTTAGATGGCCTATTTATTGATGACTTGATATCCTTGGAGGGTGTGTTCATTTATCCTTGCGGGACCTAGTTGGTGGACAGTTTTGGGAGAAAATACTAGCTTGGGCTTCCATGGAACTACAAGCCCACATGTTGGATACCAGGGGCTCGCATGCCAGATAACATAAGTCACACTTGAACGACATTGATGATGTCTTAGATAAACTATCCCACCACTTAATTGCCAAATGATTTTTTCAGGAGGGGAAAAATGTTCCACTTTTGAGCTTGATGTGATGATATTTGGGGGCTAGGGCATGGTGGTGAGGTGCCACTCTTTCACACATGGATGTTTGACAAGGAGAAGGGTCTTTACCATGATATGAGTGCCTAGATGCTTGATGTTGGACAAATTTTCATTGATGTCAATAGTCGATGTGATGATTTGTTGTTATGATGAATTATCATTGTGATTTACCATAGATGAGATTGTCATTGATGTCAACGGTATATCAGTTAGCAGAAAATGTCAAACAGTATGCAGAGATTGAAAGCATAAGCTTAGGAGGAGGAGCAAACAGTATGCAGAGATCAAAGCTTGAAATCGAAAGCGTAAGCTCAGGAGGAGGAGAGAACAGTATGCAGAGATCAAAGCTTGGAATCGAAAGCGTAAGCTCAAGAGGAGGAGAGAACACTATGCAGAGATCAAAGCTCAAAATCGAAAGCGTAAGCTCAGGAGGAGGAGCGAACAGTATGCATAGATCAAACGTCGAAATCAAAAGCGTAAGCTTAGGAGGAGGAGTGAATAGTATGCAGAGATCAAAGCTCGGAAGGAAAAGCGTAAGCTCAGGGTGAGAAGCCTCAACAGTCGTCCAATCAAGAAATTGACCGTGTTGGTCGTCTCATATTACGAACGTCGGTCATATGAGTGACTGTGGACTTGAGGACCGTTGGAGGATCATGACCATCGGATCTGCAATCCAGATCAACAGCAAGGATGAATTGTGGAGAGCGAAAGAAGAATTAAACGACTTGCTAGTTCCAATCTCGCAATTGGTCTAGATCATCAGATCTCATACACTCAAATATCGACGATTGCAGTTGATCCAAAAAACGATCAGATTAAGTCGGATTGAGTTGTGACCATCGGATGTGCAATCGTTAGATCAATGACAAGGATAGATTGCGGAGATCGGAAGGATAATTAAATGACTCTCTAGTTCCAATCCCACAATTGGTCTAGATCATGAGATCTCATAGACTTGAATATCAACGACTATGGTTGATCAAACAAATGATTAGATTAAGTCGGATTGAGTTGTGACCATCGGATGTGCACTCACCAAATCAACAGCAGAGATAGATTGCGGAGATCGAAAGGAGAATTAAATATCGCGCGAGTTCCAATACCGCAATTAGTCAGGACCGTCAGATCTTATAGCTTCGAAGATCGACGATTATGGTTGACTCAACAACAACGCACAACTTCAAATTGCAGAGTTCGGGTGACGAGTTAAATCACTCGCAAGTTGTGGTTCCGCAATCATCCTTGATCGTGGATTTGATTCAAGAATCTTCACAATCATTGGATCACTTTTGAGTGGAGTGACGTAAAATATTTGAGATCTCATTTATGCGAATTTTCGTGAGTCATTGGTTTGTTCTAAGTGGAAGGACAAGATAAGCTGGAAGAGCAGCACCATATATAGATCGAGCCATCGATCTGAGAACATGATCAACGAACAACATTTATTTCAGGTTCAAAGATGAGAGGAGGTTATTGTTCGGGGAATCTCACTTCGGAAGAATTGGCAACTTGCGATTTCAAAGACCCGAAGCCCGAAGAGCCAAAAATCCGAAATGAATAAGGACCATCAGATTTGGAGGACATACGACGACCATTGGACAAGGGTTGTTGGTCAGCAAACTATGTCAGCAAGGACATGTGGCAGAACACATCAGTAGACCACGATTACAAGGACACACCGACAGACCACATCAGTAGACCAAGTCAGCAGACCACGTCTATGAGGACATGTGGAAGACCACGTCCACAAGGACATGTGGCAGACCACGTCAACAAGAACATGTGGCAGACCATGTCAGCAAACCACATCATCAAATACACATGGCATAATCAGATGATGACAAGTGTCAAGAGGAAATTGGCTCATGCCATGTCAACACATGACATCAATAAGTTACATCACTCTGAGAGATTTACTTCAAGATTTTTCACCACCAACAAATGTCAAAGGTCTTGAACTCTCGAAGGATGAAGTTCTGAAGTTGCTCTCATCCGTCGATCTAAGATACATCGAGAGTTAGGACAACTGTTAGATCCAAGAGAAGAACATGTGCCACATGAGGAGATCCATGTCAGCAAGAATACGTCAGCAAGGACACATGGCGCAATCTAATAATGACAAGTGTCAAGTTGAATCGGCATTTCAGGTACGAGAAAACCACAAATCTGAGTGACATGCAGTAGCTACTCAGCTCGTGACAAGTCATCAAGTGATGAAAGCAAGTTACATCACTACGGGAGTTTTACTTCAACACTTGCCCAAAGTCTCGAAGTCCCGAATGTCGAAGTCCCGAAGTGGACACGAGACGTTCGATCGGAAGATCACTTCAGGAGCATTCTCGACCATCGATATACTACAGTGGAAGGATAGTGTAAGTGGAAGTATTAATCGACAACAATCGATCTCCACCACTTATGACTTACTTAGCAGGTGATCACTACGGAGGAAAATTGGGTAGCGTTTATTCGAAACCTCTGAGGTCTCGAATGCCGAAGTCCCAAAGTGGACATTGGTCATCCGATCTAAAGAATACTTCAGGTGCACTCTCAACCATTGATCAAAATACAGTGTAAGGATAGCGTAAGTATAATAGTCGAAGTCCCAAAGTGAATGGTGTCCATCCATCTCAATGCTTGATTAAGTCCTGGCCGTCGGATTAAGCAATGAAAGGATAGATGTAAGGATCGAATATAACCATTGATCCAATTCTGTGATATAAATGAGAACTGTCTGATCTATTCGGAAAATCTTTTTCGGGAGATTTGAAAGGTTGTGAAACCCCAAAGACCCGAAGGGAAAAGTATCGAAGTCCCGACAATCATCCATCTCATCGGGAGATTGAATCATGACCATTGAATTGATAAGCGCTCATCTCGCCTAACGTTTGAATAATGCCATTGGTCATATAGTAAAGATATTTAAAAGAAAGAATATAATGCATTGCTTAAATTGATAAGCATGTGTTTCTACGTCAATTATCATATGAACATGGTTTGAAGGAAGCACCGATTTCTGTAATAACAGAGACGAAGGAAATCGATCCATACCTGTGATCGATTTATGAAAGTAAAGGGGATGCCAAGTGTAAAGTTGAAGACCCGGAATGATGATCTCTGGTGGTCCCAAAATTTGTTGTAAATGAACAAGTTAGTTATAACTTGTTGCACAAGTTGGCCCAATAACTTAAACAAGTTTTGAGCATAAGTAACTATAAATACAACCATGATTGGTGCACTGGATGGTGTGCTTGGTGAAGAAGACAGGCTTGTGGAAAATATAGGCTCGCTAAAAAAGAGCGGCCTACGGAGAAAAATGAAGGGGATGTGGACCTAAGGCCTATGTGAATATCAGAGGGAAGAAGAAGTGAAGAAGGTGTGGATATAAGAGGGAAGAAGAAGCGAAGAAGAAGCGGATATCAGAGGAAAGATAAAGTGAAGAAGGCATAAATTTCAGATAGAAGATGAAGTGCGGTGATGAGCGTTTATGGTATACCTCTGATCATGAGATAGAGTTTATTCTATAATGGATCACTGCTACTAGAGTCGGTTGAATTACTATATGAACTCTAGTTGGATAGACTGCATTCTATCAGCAAGATGGGTCTTGTAGCAAGTTGGGTATTGCTTGAGAGTTGGTGCTCTCCGAGGGGTTGGTGCTCCTTACTTCAGTTGGTGTTGATACAAAATAGTTGGTGCTGGGAAAATTCATATTACTATATTCACATATATATATATATACATATCAATTATACAAAAGCTTACACAAACATCTGGTATCTCTTGTGTCCATTGTGATTATGATTTGATTGTTCTTAATCTGTAGAATTATGTTTTAACTGCTAACTTGCAAGAAGAAAAGTTATAAAAGTCCACACACTAATTCACCCCCCCTCTTAGTGTGGGTGATGTGTTCAACAATTGGTATCAAATCAGGTTCCTTCAACACAGTTTAAACAATGGAAGGTAGATTCTAAAGAAATGGGTGGACAGATGGCTCTCTCCGCAATTGAAGCTCCCTTATTTGATGGAACGGATTATTCCTCGTAGAGAGAAAATATGAAATAGTATTTGAAGTCAAAAGGATATGAAGTTTGGAATTCAGTAGTAAGCAAGCCCTGGGATTTAACTACATCAAAGAATCTATCCAAGATTACATTCCAAAGAAGAGCAAGGAAGAACAATGAAGTGCATTGAAGATTCTTCTCTATGGATTATCAGACACAGTCAAGGAAAGCATAGGACTATGCACATCCACCAAGGACTTTTGGATGAAGTGAGAAGAGATGTATCAAATCAAAAGACAAGACACGGAAGACTTTCCTATCAAGGATGAAGAGGAAGACTCAGCCATCAATAAAGGTAAAGACTCTCCACAATATTTCGATTGCAATAATGTTGATATTGAATCCTCCCCTGCAAGTAAAGAAGAAGACTCAGATACAATAAAAGAATGTTCTGTTAGCATCTATCCCATGTAAGAAGTACAAGAAGAACTATCAAAGGCCAAACAAAAGGTTGATTGGAGTCTCTGTGAATACCGCTATGACCATAATGATTCAAACTATAGCTATCTTCATGACTACACTAAAGAATTTCTTGAAAAGAGTCAAAAGCATATCTTGGAAATAAAGGAAATGCTCAAGGACAATGAAAAGATAATATATGAGCAATATAATCAGTTAGAAGAAAAAGAAGAGGAGATCGAGAAGCTTAAGAAAGAAGTTAGTCAAGTAAAAGAAAAGAAGAAGGAAGATGATGAGCTTAGTAATCAAAATCATATACTGCAAAATAAAATAAAAGCTCAAAGATAATGAAAAAAACATATCTGAGCAAAAGATTCAGTTAGAAAACAAAGAAGAAGAGATCAAAAGATTGAAAATAGAACTTACTAATCTAAAAAAATAAAATAAAGAGTAGATCAAGAGACTGAAAAATGAAATCAGTCAAGAAAAGGAAGAAAAGAAGGAAGATGATGAACCAAGAAAAAACCTTGAAGATCTAAAAGAACTAAGGGAAAGCTATGTCAATCTTAAAATCCAACTTGAAGAAGTCAAAAGAAGGGAGGAGGAAGTGAGGAACTCGCTGAACAAAAAGGAAGAATCGTGTCATAAGCTAGAAGCAAAAGTTGTGAATCTTAGAAAGAAGGTTGAACAGTCAAACACCCAAATCAAGTTCTTGAACAATTCCATGACCCTGGATGAGATCTTGGATAGTCAGAGATCACCAAATGAAAAATCTGGTCTTGGATGCAGCAAGGAAGAAATCAATACTCCTAAGAAACCTGATGCAGGTCCTTCATTTGTAAAAGGTAAAAATAGGTCCGTCATTTGTAAAGGATGAAGATAGGTCTGACACAACTCCTTCATTTGTAAAAAGTGAAAGCATGTATGACTCATGTTCTTCACGTTCAAGAAATAAAAGCAACACTACAAAATTTAGAAGATCGGATAAAGGAAGACATCCAGAACCTACTCATATACCTCAAAGCAAGTTTAGAAGAGAGACACCTTCATGGATGAATCAAAGAAGGTATGAGAGTGTTTTTTACGGTTATTTTTTTTCTTGTAATGAATATGGTCATAAAGCCTTGGATTGTAGGCATCATGGAAGAAAACAAGTTGGTAGGTTCAACAATAGTATAAGATGTTGGAATTGCAATCATGTTGGACATATTGCTACACATTGTTACACTATGAGATGCTATAGTTGTGGTGGATATGGCCACAAAGCCCATAATTGTTGGAACTCAAGAAAACAATCAATAAGAAATGCTTCATACAATACGACAAAAGGAGTAAATGAAACATGGAAGAAAAATAAAGTTGCAGTAATAGAAGATCAGAGAACAAATTTCAAGAAATCAGGACACTCACAGATGTGGATAGCAAAGACTGAACAAGTGAACGAGAGTGAAGTTAATTGCTGCAAAAAGAATTGCAGTCATGTGACAAGCATAGTATAAAGTTTCCTAGACAACTTTAGAGCAATGTATAGTAAATAAGCATACTGGATAAAGATGGATACATCTGGTTAGAGATTGATGAGAATCAATGGGTAGATCCAAGGGTTGTTTGAATAATATGAGCTACAATTGCGCAGTGTTTCAGTAGGACGGCGGCATCTGCAGAAGCAACATTCTGATGCACAAAATGATGTACATGACATCCTGTAGAGATAACAAGAGGAGAAACCCTGTCAGAAAAAGCTACCCTTTTAGAAACAAAGAGGGAGAATAGTCAGAAGCAAAGAGAGAAGAATGACAGGGGGAGTCATTCAATTATGACAAGAAAAGGATGATTATAGGAAGAGTGACCCAAGTTCAGATTCTGGTCAGTAACATACAGAGCTTTACCATAAGAGGAAGAGCCCTTTGCCATTGATGTTAAAGGGGGAGAGAAACTTCATAAGAGGAAAGCATCATCACAGGGGGAGTTTTGTATATGAAGTTAGTGGGTTGCCCTCAATGACAAAGGAGGAGATTGTTGGACATATTGTCATTGATGTCAATAGTCGATGTGATGATTTCTTGTTATGATGAATTATCATTGTGATTTACCATAGATGAGATTATCATTGATGTCAATGTTATATCAGTTAGCAGAAAATGTCAAATGGTATGCAGAGATCGAAAGCGTAAGCTTAGGAGGAGGAGCAAACAATATGCAGAGATCAAAGCTCGGAATCGAAAGCGTAAGCTCAAGAGGACGAGCAAACAATATGCAGAGATCAAAGCTCGGAATCGAAAGCATAAGCTCAGGAGGAGGAGAGAATAGTATGCAGAGATCAAACCTCGAAATCAAAAGTGTAAGCTTAGGAGGAGGAGCAAATAGTATGCAGAGATCAAAGCTCGAAAGGAAAAGCATAAGCTCAGGGTGAGAAGCCTCAGCAGTTGTCCGATCAAGAAATTGACTGTGTTGATCGTCTCATATTACGGGCATCGGTCATATGAGTGACCATGGCCTTAAGGACCATTGGAGGATCATGATTGTGGGCTTAAGGACCATTGGAGGATCATGATTGTGGGCTTAAGGACCATTGGAGGATCATGACCATCGGATCTGCAAGCCAGATCAACAATAGGGATGAATTGCGGAGAGCGAAAGAAGAATTACACGACTCGCTAGTTCCAATCCCGCAATTGGTCTAGATTGTCAGATCTCATAGACTCGAATATCGACGACTGTGGTTGATCCAACAAATGATCAAATTAAGTCAGAATGAGTTGTGACCGTCGGATCTGCAATCGCCAGATCAACGGCAGGGATAGATTATGGAGATCGAAAGGAGAATTAAACGACTCGCTAGTTCCAATCCCATAATTGGTCTAGATCGTCAGATCTCATAGAGTCGAATATCGACAACTGTGGTTGATCCAACAAATGATCATATTAAGTTGGATTGAGTTGTGACCATCAGATGTGCACTCGCTAGATAAATGACAGGGATAGATTGCAAATATAGAAAGGAGAATTAAATATCGTGCTAGTTCCAATCCTGCAATTAGTCAGGACCGTCAGTTCTTATAGCTTTGAAGATCGACGATTGTGGTTGACTCAACAACAATGCAAAACTTCAAATTGCGAAGTTTGGGTGACGAGTTAAATCACTCAAAAGTTGTGGTTCCGCAATCATCCTTGATCGTGGATCTGCTTCAAGAATTTTCACAAGCGTTGGATCACTTTTGAGTGGAAGGACAGGATAAGCGACATAAAAGATCTGAGATCTCATTTATGCGAATTTCAATCATCCGCTGGATCATTCTAAGTGGAAGGACAGGATAAGCTAGAAGAGCAGCGTCGTAGATAGATTGAGCCATCGATCTGAGAACATGATCGATGAACAACATTTAGTTCAGGTTCAAAGATGAGAGGAGGTTACTGTTCAGGGAATCTCACATCGGAAGAATTGGCAACTTGAGGTTTGAAAGACCCGAAGCCCGGAGAGCCAAAAATCATAAATGAATAAGGAATATCGGATTTGGAGGACATACGATGACCGTTGGATCAGGGTTGTTGGTCAACAGACCACGTCAGTAGACAACAATTACAAGGACACGTCAGCAGACCATGTCTAAAAGGACATGTGGAAGACCACGTCAGCAGACCATGTCTACAAGAACATGTGGCAGACCGTGTTAGCAGACCACATCAGTAAGGACATGTGGTAGACCATGTCAGAAAATATACATGGCATAATCAGATGATGACAAGTGTCAATATGAAATTGGCTCATTCCATGTCAACACGTGACATCAATAAGTTACGTCACTCCGGGAGATTTATTTCGAGAGTTTTCACCACCAACAAATGTCAAAAGTCCCGAAGGACGAAGGTTCAAAGTCGCTTTCAACCGTCGATCTAAGATACATCGAGAGTTAGGACAACCGTTAGATCCAGGAGAAGAACATGTGCCACATGAGGAGATCCAAGTCGGCAAGGACATGTGGCGCAATCTAATAATGACAAGTGTCAAGTTGAATCGGCATTTCAGGTACGTTCAAACCACGAATCTGAGTGACACGCAACAACTACTCATCTCGTGACACGTCATCAAGTGACGGAAGTAAGTTACGTCACTACAAGAGTTTTAATTCGGGATTTTTACAACTAGCAATTGCCCAAAGTCTTGAAGTCCCAAAGTGGACACGAGTCGTTTGATCTGAAGATCACTTTAGGAGAATTCTCAAACGTCGATCTACTACAGTGGAAGGATAGTGTAAGTGGAAGTATTAACCGACAGCAAGTGGTCTCCACAACTTATGACTTACTCAGCAGGTGATCACTCCGGAGGAAAATGGAGCAACGTTTATTCGAAACCTCCGAAGTCCCAAAGTGGGCATGGGTCATCTGATTTGAAGAATACTTCGAGTGCACTCTCAACCATTGATCAAAATACAGTGGAAGGATAGCATAAGTATAATAACCAAAGTCCCAAAGTGAATGGTGGCTATCCATCTCAATGCCTGATTAAGTCATGGAAGTCAGATTAAGCAATGAAAGGATAGACGTAAGGATCGAATATAACCATTGATCTAGTTCTGTGATATAAATGAGAACCGTCCGATCTGTTTGGAAAAATCTGCTTCGGGAGATTTGAAAGGTTGTGAAGCCCCGAAGACCCGAAGGGCGAAGTTCTGACAATTGTCCATCTCATCGAAAGATTGAATCGTGATCGTTGAATTGATAAGCGCTCGTCTCGCCTAACGTTTGAATAACGCCATTGGTCATATAGTAAAGAGATTTAAAAGGCAGAATGTAATGCGTCGCTTAAATTGGTAAGCATGTGGTTCTACGTCAATGATCATATGAACATGGTTTGGAGGAAGTGTCGATTTCTGTAATCATGGAGACGAAGGAAATCGATCCATACCTGTGATCAATTTATGAAAGTAAAGTGGATGCTAGGTGTAAAGTTGAAGACCCGAAATGATGATTTCTGGTGGTCCCAAAAGTTGTTGTAAATGAACAAGTTAGTTATAACTTGTTGCACAAGTCGACCCAATAACTTAAACAAGTTTTGAGCATAAGAAACTATAAATACAACCGTGATTGGTTCACTGGATGGTGTTCTTGGTGAAGAAGACAGGCTTGTGGAAAAGATAGGCTCGCTGAGAAAGAGCAGCCTGCGGAGAAAAATGAAGGGGATGCAGACCTAAGGTCCATGCGAATATCAAAGGGAAGAAGAAGCGAAGAAGGGATAGATATCAGAGGAAAGATAAAGCGAAGAAGGCACGAATTTTAAATAGAAGATGAAGTGCAGTGATGAGCGTTTATGGTATACCTTCGATCATGGGATAGAGTTGATTCTATAATGGATCACTTCTACTAGAGTCAGTTGAATTATTGTACGAACTCTAGTTGGATAGACTGCATTCTATCAACAAGTTGGGTCTTGCTTGAGAGTTGGTGCTCTTTGAGGAGTTGGTGCTCCTTAGTTGGTGTTGATACAAAATAGTTGGTGCTGGGAAAATTCATATTACTATATTCATGTATATATACATAGCAATTATACAAAAGCTTACACAAACATCTGGTATCTCTTGTGTCCATTGTGATTATGATTTTATTGTTCTTAATCTGTAGAATTATGTTTTAACTGCTAACTTGCAAGAAGAAAAGTTATAAAAGTCCATACACTAATTCAATCCCCCCCCCCTTTTAGTGTGGATGATGTGTTAAACACTTGAAACATGGCCTTTGGAGGCTCATCCATGCTTCTCCAACACCAACGATTTCTTTAAAGTGGCAAAACGTCCCCTAAAGGGGTGACGTCCTCCTAAATTAGGGTTTAATTTGTGCAAAAAGTGAAATTTTAAGTGAATTGTTTAATATTACTTTGTTAAGGGGGCAAGATTAAGGTTGTTGACCCCTAATCTTGTGGTTTACTCCTTATTTTGTGGAAAAATTATTGTGGCTACATTTATTATAAATAGAGATAATAAGATTTCATTTTAAACATAACTCTCCCTCTTTTGAGAGACTTGGTCTGAAATTTTCGGCCCTCTTGGCTCTTTTATCTCTTATCCACTTGTCTTATGGCTATGTTTATGAATGGTTGATGGAGGAAGATTTAGCACCAACCTTGGATGATACTTTCTAGCTCTTGTGGTGATTTATCTTGCCATTTCTCTTGATCTTGGTATAGTTGTCTACTATTATGTTATCATTTTTCAAGTTCAAGTATTCTTTTGCTAGGATCTAGGTAGGAAGTATAAGGGAATACACCCCCACCATAGCCTTCATCATTTTTTTTGTTGCATCTCATTGATTAAGGGTTTGTTAAGAGAAGTATAATGGCATACACCATCTTAGTGTAAACTCTAGCTTAGAGAAACTTGCCTTGTGGAGTAAAAGGGCTTACACCCCAAAGGAGATAGCCTCTCTAAGATCCTTTTGTAAGATCCCTTCTATAAAAAGGGAAATTTTGAAAATATTATAGGTGCCAGTCGAGAAGGAGGATCCTCCCATCATGTTAAACACTATGCATCTTGATCAACCAAGGGACAAGAACCCTCCTTTCTATCTATCATTAGGCATGAATGGCCTCCGCTTGAACAGTTGCATGCTTGATTCAGGGGCCTAAACAAATGTCATATCTTTGAAGGTAATGAAACAACTTGGTTTGAAGACAACCCGACCTTATGGAAATGTTTGTGGTACTAATTCAAGAAGAGTTAATGTCTTGGGAGTATGTGAAGACATTGAGATTTTCCTCATTTACTTTCCACATATCAACATTCTCATGGACATAGTTGTGATCGACCTTCCAGATGCTTGGGGGAGGCTTTTATCTAAGAGTTGGTCTACTACTATTGGGGTTTCCTTATCATGGATCTCACCCATGCACACATTCCTATAGTGGATGGCACTTTTTGGATACTATACAATCGAGAGAACGCTAATAGACACATGATGGATCCTGTTGGTCTTGATTATGCCAGCGAATGTCATTATGATTTACTCCCACGGAACATTGAGTATGATCCATTTGAACTATCTTTTATGGATGGGGACTCTGTAGACACACTTCTTCCATGGACAGATCAGTAATAAGACAAACTTTCAAAATACCATGGGAAGGAGCCAAGGTCTATCCAAATTTTGAAAAAGGAATATGAGAAACATGAACAAATCATTAAAGATACAATCCACATAGAGCTTCCACATGATAAGAGTACACCTTGCATCAATTTCAATAAAGGAAGTCTTGTGCTCATATGGGACAAAAGAAAGGGCAAGCCCATATATGACTGAAAAGACAACAATTCATGTCTTGGCCCTTACATCATCAAGAATAAGTCAAACAAAGAAAGGTACTATCTGACAAGATTAGATAGGAGAAAGATGCCACTTCCAGTAGATGGGTCTCTTCACCAACCTCACATCCAAGTCACATGACATCTTCAGGGCCCATGCCCAAGGTAAGTAGGTAAGTCATTTTGATTCCGTGCATTTTCATTTTGATTGCTCATACTATTTTAGATGCATTTCATTTTCATTTTACTCTACTTGCATATTGATTTCATGCTTAGCTTAGAATATATTGAAAAAAAATGTCAAAATTTTCTTTTTTTAGCTTAGTTGGTTTGGATTTTGATCATATGATAACATGAATGAGTAGGCCATCCTGTACTTGACATTTTGATGTTTCCTTGCAGGCACATGTCTACCAGGAGATGCTTCAGTTGTCATGCACTCTACAACGGGCACATGTCCCCAAGTAGGAGCCAGATGCTATCCCCATTTTTTGGATAACTAAGGAGATCATGTCTCGAGGCCCTCAAGTTGAAGATATGGAGTGTCGAGACACTACATGATCAACGATACCCTTTTACACATATGAAAACCCACTCACCACCATAGATGGTTACACGTTTGCAGATGACATCCACCACACCAGCTGGATTCGAAAAGGCATTGGGCCTTGCTCCCTGAGGTACAAGCCGGTATTATGGTGAGCATCATTTTAATACTTAAGCCATTTGATTATGTTTTATCTTAGGTTGCTCTAGATTTCAAGATATGTTCTTGGAAATTATGCATTTTTCCCTACTTCACCTTGGTGGTTGACAATGTTCCCTAGTAAGTGGTTTTCCATGGGGATAGTTTTCCTACTGGGAACTCCCTTAATGAGCCATCATACCATTCTCGACCATACTTACCACTTTCCATCATTGCTCCCCTCTGTTTCATTATCTCTTGGGATTTTAGAGTGTATTGACCCAAGAAGGGGTTGTCCCTCATTCTATGGGAAGAAGGGGCCAAATGTCGAGAGAGATTGGTGTTGGGTAAAAGATAAAAGCCTTATAGAAACCTTCTAGATGCTTCGCCCAGGGATCACTCAAGAAAGTAGTGAAACACATATCTTTGAATAAAGGGGACCCACAATATAATAAAGAATGCTTAAAAGGTTAGTTGAAGGATAGGAGGTCTCATCACGAGTCGACCTATCACGTCTGTGAATATCTAGTGGTATGACATTGTCATCATTTGGTCACCACGTCGGGGTAATGACTCTCAGTTGCATGGCTGAGAGAAAGGGGTTCTCATCACAAGCCAGCCTACTCATTTCCATTAGGTCTTTGTGGGTGACATTGCCATCACCTGGTCACCACGCCAGTGTTTATTTTTCATTAAGCTAGGATCAAGCATGAAGTTCATTCCAATTTTAGCATTTTACTTACACCATATACAATTTCAATTACACCATAAACAATTTGTTGTAGTAACCAAGATCACAAGAAGAAACACCATGCACAAGTACACAAGAAGGATCATGGGAAACCCTTCTCAACAAGGAAAGAAAACCCAACCAATCCTTTTTTATATTCGTCAAGAGAAAGACCCCCCACACCATAAACCTAGCACACAAAAGGGTGCTCACGAAACCTAGAAGACTAGCGCCCAAGAGAGGTGCACACTTCAGTCCTAGAACAAGTACTTGCAAAAATTTCCACACTCACATGTGTGTTGTGTTTCCGCAATGGGGAAATTACCTTTATTTGTATTAGACTGGAAATATCAAAAGTAGTGTCTATTGGCACAACAGGGCCGACCTCAAAAAGTCAAAATATAATTAATAATTACCATATTAATGATCTTTATATTAATTATCTTTAACATTAATTATCTTTCACTTTATGGTGGGGGCGACCTGTACCCTTTACATCACAAATAGGGTGACAGGTAAGTCTGACTCTTGGATAGTATAGCAAGGGATCTCATACACCCACTAGTGCTCAACCACTAGGGGCACGTCCACATGTGCTCAACCACATGGACGTCCAAGTCTCTATCTCACTGCGTCTCATGGGAGAATCACCAAAATACACACTCACTCGTGCTCATCCACTAGGATCACGTCCACCTGTGCTCATTGTAATGATCCCAGGCCATTATGCAAGGATCATCACGGTTTTGGTGTCTTTTTAAAACTTTTTCTAAGTGAAGTATTTCATCAAACACTTTGTTGATCTACTTGTTTAGATGTGTTTATATGTGTGCATGCAACAAATAACAGAAAGAGATAACCATGGAGCATACCTTAACCATATGCAATAAGATAGACAAGCCAAAACATATCAAATCTTCTTTATTCATAAAATAGAAGAACCTGCTACAATGGAGATGTCGATCTAGAATGCTCAACAGATGGACAAGAAGATAGACAATAGATATGAGTTGCTACAAAATGCTCCTGCTAATACAAAATAATGCCTCCAAAGGATGAATAAGAAATGAAGATCAATACAAGCAGATCTGAAAGCCAAACTCTCCAGCTGAAGAATACCATGCTCCAATAGAAGGTTGAAACCCTCAATAACTCGGCCCTGCTGCCAAAAGTGTCCAATCACCCTAAGAAATATGCCAACTGATAGATTGGGTGATGGTAAGAATAACCCAGCTGCCCGAATCTCCAAGATCCCTCTCAATCTCTGTAGATCTGAAATCCCCCATTGAATGGTGCGCCCCACTGGATGACTGAAGCCCTAGATAATTCGGCCCTACTAAAGGAGGCCTCCAAATGCTTTGAAACTCTCCAGAAATATAGATCGAGACACTGCAAGTCACTAGGTGAAGTATTAAGGTCAGATCTGAAGTGTAACCCGTCCAAACTGACTAAATCTTAATCTCAAAAACGCCCTCCTTCTCTTCAATTCGTCCCACTGCTCAAGAACTAATCTAAACCATGAAACTTTCTCAGAAAGCACTAGGAATGATGGTGACGACCCTGCAAGTAGAACCCAAGTGACAGAATCTCCAAAGACCATGCCAATCTCCTACAATGAATCTCTCTCCAAGGATGGTGCGCCCCTCTTGCTGGAAACCCCCAACTGGTGCGCCCTCTCTCTATCTGCACATGAAACTGATGTAGAATCCCCCTGCAACTGAGTAGATCTGGAACTAGAATGGTGTGGGAGAGTATTGCATCTCCGAGACCAAGCTTGGTACAAGCTAGGTGGAATCTTTCACCACCGAATCGTCCTCTAGGGTTTGTTATGTCAAAACCCTCAAAACCCCCAATGTTGGGCTCACTAGCTAGAAGCCATAAATCAAAAGATAAACATACATGAATGAATGAGAAGAGGCCCTTGCCTTTCCTTTATAATTTTTCGCTAACCTTGTCCCTCCAAAGTGACTTTCATTTTATTAATATTTAATTAATTAATTAAATCACTTTAATTAATTAATTAACTTTTTTACCTTTGAAAAGCTCCTTATCTCTCCTTGTGGCTTCCCTGGTCACTGAAAGTCACTTCTAGCCATCCCATCTTGTAGTGTTTCTCCTCCTCATTCCAATGAGCTATTACACTGAGAGGTTCCTCCAAGTAATGTGCCCAAAATGACCTCTTCAGTTAATTCCATTGACTTATAGCTCAAAATAGTCAAAATCATGGAAATCGTCAGAATGCAACGAAACCAAAGCCAACCTGTGCGGAATGGCTCGTAATGATGGAATATGATCATCAATGCAATTTGGACCCTACAATGCTTCTTAAATATCCCTGTACTCGCATCCATCTGGCTACTCTGGTCATCATAAATCTCTGCCCTGTGATGATGTCCCAAAGTGGGGACATTACAGTCCTCCCTGCTAGAAAATTGCTTGTCCTCAAGCAATACCCAAATCCCCCCAAGTAAAATACCAGGATCCCATGTCCACCTGTGGGATACATAGTAGAACCCATCCAATGATGAACAATAGCACACCCCACCCCCTGGATCCCATATCAGCAAGTGAACTGCAATACTTTGTGAAGAACAATCCTGGAAGATATCAACCCCGTGAACCTCCTGCACCTGACCCATGGCCTCATCTCGGAATGAGTCCATCCTCCAAATCTCTACCAAGATCCACACGATCTCCATCAACTGCACATGATGATGCCAGAATGAGGTACTGCAAGATCTCCGTGAGGCACCCTCAAGCGCTATGCTAAATGGAAAGTTAGAATAACTTTCCCCTGCAATGGTCCACTCTCCCCTGTCGGTCATTGAACTGCTCAATCCCGCAATCCCTAGGTCCCATGCTAACCTCTATCAATGATCCTCCTGCTGAGACTGCACTACTCTGTCCATGACTATCTATCCCCTGCATATATACAGGATCCTCCTCGTCGGGATCCTCAAGCTGAAATACCTGTGACCACCGAACCTGCTGCCCAGAAACTGTATCGGCATAGACACCTCTATAGAAGAAGTACCTGTCCAAACGCCTCCATGCCCTATCATGATGATCAAGAGGAAGAAAAGGTCTCGCCCCATAAGACAAGTACCTACCAGCCCACTCCAAACCAACCCAAGGTGGAGTGTGTGGCTCTCTGGCGCCACCTGGGTCGTCATGTAGTGAAACATCCTGCTAACCAAGTGAACTCCCAGATCCCATGGAAAACTTGGAAGTTTATCACTTCCAGTCTCCGCTAGCTGCTCCTGTGCTGGGCTAATCATTGTCGGAAGCCCACTGCGCTCATCTGTCATCACCAGGTCTATGATTCTCACCATCACACACCAAGTCTCAACTGTCTGTCTAACACGGTCCACCTCTGACCTATTGTATGCCGTAAAAGTACTCCTGTCATATAGTCTCAGCCTACTCACTCTCCATGCCCCCAGCCATGGCCTGTCCCTCCTCATGTTGTTGTCTATGATAAAAGTGTCAGGACAGGCTAATAGAAACATCTACAGTTGACTGTAGGATTGGGAGGTGTCACATGCTTTGGTCAATCCCAACTGTAATGTCCCCACTTTGGGACATCATCACAGGGTAGATATTTATGATGACCAGAGTAGCCAAATGGATGTTAGAGCGAGTACAAGGGTATTTGAGAGGCATTGTGGGGTCCAGCTTGCATTGATGATCATATTCCATCATTATGAGCCATTCAGCACAGGTTGGCTTTGGTTTTGTTGCATTCCGACGATTTCCATGATTTTGACTATTTTGAGCTATAAGTCATTGGAATTCACTGAAGAGGTCATTTTGGGCACATTACTTGAAGGAACCTCTCAGTGTAATAGCTCATTGGAATCAGGAGGAGCAACACTACAGGATGGGATGGCTAGAAGTGACTTTCAATGGCCAAGGAAGCCACAAGGAGAGATAAGGAGCTTTTCAAAGGTAAAAAGGTTAATTAATTAATTAAAGT